>BLKR01002697.1:0-182196 GCA_011170035.1 Teleogryllus occipitalis
TCTGCTTGGCCCGAAGGCCCTCAGCATCCGAGTACGATACAGTGATGTTACATTGAATTACATTAACATTGATTGAGAAAAATTATAGACATGAATACATTGAGTTCATGTGAATTAAATGTGAGAAGCCACATCGGGTACATGATAATCAAGGAGGGTCGAAGAACTGTCGCGGTAGTTTTCGCTTTAGTCTATTGTGGTGAGGATTTTTTTTTCCGATTTTGAAATGTACGGCTGAGGGAGGCTGGGGAATTTTAGGCGGACAGAAAAGGTGCGATCGGCAAGGAAGCTTTTGATGATGTGAATAAGATAGTCGGGGGTTCCGATGTGAATAAGTTTGTATAACAGTCCTGGATGCCAGATGGTGTCAAAAGCTTTAGCTATATCGAGGAAGATTGCGACTGTGTGTTTCTTTTCGTGGAAGTCTTCGATTATATCCTCGGTTAGTCTTAACATTTGGTGATTTGTGGAAAGTAGTGGTTGAAAACCGAATTGGTGCGGAGGTATGGCTTGGACTGAACTGAGATGGGAGATTAATCTGGCGAGGATACATTTTTCAAACAGTTTTCCTAAGGAGGGCAGAAGACTAATTGGGCGATAACTTGACGGGTTTTTTGGCTTGTCTGGTTTCAGAATGGGAATGATGTGGGCGTGTTTCCATTTGCGAGGGAAGTATGACAGACGAAGAGATGCATTGAATATTGATGTTATATGCAAAATGGCTGTGAATGGAAGGCGTTTAAGTACGTACGTTGGAATTAAGTCGTGACCACTGGAAACTTTTGGGATAGCGACAGATAAAAGGTTCACAATTTCGGTGGGAGATATGAATTTTGGACATCTTGGGACTGTTGTTCTAGTTCGGCGGATTTCTTCGAGGAGTAACTGATCATGAAGGGGATTTTCTGAAGGATGGGGAGTGAAGGTTGTGGCAAAGTATTCACCTAGTACTTTGCTTTTATCTGCAGGAGTAGTTGCTACGGATGTCGCGGTTGTTAGGGAGGGTATATTAGTTGGCTTGAACAAGAGGTGGAGAGTGATATTCCACAGCGTGTGATCGGTTGGGTTGGCGGTTTGAGTATGGAAGTGGAGATATTGGGCGTTAGATATTGCCAAAAGATGTCTTACTATTTTAGTGAGTAGGTTTAGGTACGATTTTAAGAAGGGGGAACGATGTTTTTGCCAGTGATTACGTATGTATCTTTTGTGATATAATAGTCTCTGTAAGATTGGTGAAATAGGAGGTATTGGGTTGCGTTGACGTATTGGGGGAGCTGTTAGATCTAAACTATCGAGAATGGTGTGGGTGAGGGAGTCAATGGCTCTATCAATTTCTTGAGAGCTTTTCAGTGATGGAAGTGGTGGCAGAATGCGGGAAATCAGGATCTGAAAGTGAGGCCAGTTGACTTTTTGTAGGCAGTAGGGCTGAGCTGGGCGATTTTCTTTTAATGAAGTATTCAAGGAGAAAAGAAGAGGTCGATGGTCTGAAGGGAGAGCGATGTGTGGCTCTACAATAATATTGTAGCTAATGTTGCTTGAAATACCGAAGTCGAGGATGTCTGCTGGTATTGAAGATTGGTAGGGATAATAGCTGGGAGAATCAGGAGCATGCACTGTTAGATTTAATCTTTCAATATCTGCAAGAAGAAGGATGCCGGCAGGAGAATTGAGTCTGCTACCCCATACTGTATTCTTGGCGTTCCAGTCTCCAACAACAATTGTAGGTTGATTTGATAAAAACAGTGGATCGATGTCGCCTGTTTTATAAGGAATATTGGGGGGCTTATACACTGAGGTCACAATAAGGTGGGATTGTCCGGTTTGCTGTACTGCAACGCTTATATTTTCAAACGTGGGGTTTGCATATTCAGGGAGATGATGATGGGAGATATTATTTTTCGTAAAAATGGTTACACCACCACTGCTACGATTTCGTGGACGATCATATCGATACATCGTATATCCAGGAATGAAAATTTTGATAGAGGGACTCAGGTGGGTTTCTTGGATGCAAGCTATATCGATATTATTGCTATGGAGAAAATGTGCGAGTATATGAATATTGGTTCGTAGGCCATTTGCATTCCACGATATTAGGCGGATTGGATGACGGGGGTTATTTTTAGACATAAATTTGAGGATAATAAAATTTCAGAGATTGGAGAATTGAATTGGTAAGAACGGGGATTATTTGATTTAACAGATTCGAAAGGAATATTTCAACTTGTTGGGAAACAATTTGTGAAATTATTTGAGAGTGAGAGTGAGTTGGGAATGTTGAATGTTTGAGGAAATCTGAGTACAAGGGCGACTGATACGAGGACGGTGGTCTCGGTTCGGTCGGTCTGGGCATAGTACGTCGAGAGGACAAATGTTCGGGGGTCTTTCTCTGAGGTGTTGTGGTGGTGAGGAGGGGAAAAGGGGCGGTGAAAGGGTTTGGGAGAGTGAAAGATTGTGTGGGCAGAACTGTTGGAGGCATGTTTGGAGGTTGGTTGCGCGACTGGGAGGGAAGAACTTTTCTGGATAGAATATTTTGGTAAACCTGACATTCACGGCTGGAGGCCCGATGAGGCTTTTCACAGTTTACACATTTCGTTTCTTCATTTTGCGCACTCGATAGTAGCGTGTTGACCCGCACATTTTCCACAGCGCGGTAGAAAGCCACAGTTTTTCTTAGAATGTCCGTAGTTTTGACATTGCCGACACTGAACTGGACCAGATGACGACGCTCTTCTATTGTGATGACAGCATTAAAAAGTTCCTTTAAATTGTAGATTGCATTTCCTTCGTTTGTTTTTGCGAGAGTTACTGCACATAATGGCCATGGTTTGCGTTCTCGGTTTGTTAATCTTATAACTGTTATTACAGGTAAGTTTTTTCAACTAATTCCTGGAGTCTTTCTTCTTCTGAATAAGAAATTGGTACGTTTCTGAGTACTAATGAGATGGTAGCTTTGGTTGGGTCTCGGAAGGTATGGTGGGATAGGCCTTTAGTTGATAGATTTTTTCGGAGCAAGGTGAAATCATCAACGGAGTTTACAACAACTTCCGTGTAGGATCCTTTAACTCTAGTGGTAAAATTTGCATGTTTTAATAGATCTTTAATTATTTTCAGGAGTTCCGCGTGAGCAGGAGGGTTGTGAATGAAAATAGGGGGTATTTTTTCGATTAGTGGAGGAGAAGGATTAATATCGGCATCTTGAGGAGAAGGATCTTGAGGAATATTATTTGCCTGATCAAGTGGAGTGAATCTGTTGCTGGTGATAATATTATATAACGGGATAGTTCCAGGAGTACGCAGGCTGCTCGGGCACTGTTCACTGGTATTTGGATACTGCAGTCGCTGGCGCTTAACTGAAGGCGATTCTGTTGTACTTATCTGATGAGCTGGAGGCTGCCTCTCGAAGGATGATTTTTGCATGGCATCGGATGAATATGCATGTTGGCTCGCTGCTAACGGCTGCATGAGGTGTGGGTACTCGAAAAGTTGAGATGGATTAGGATAGAAATTATTCAGAGTATGTAGTGCTGAGGATACAGCTTCGGGGAGCGGTGGGAACGGATCTCTTGATTCTTCCATGGCCGGTGATGAAAAAGCGTTGCAGAAAAGTCGTCGATGATCAGACGTTTTCCTCACAAAGCAGAACTTGAAGTAGACACAAATAATACGTTCACAGATTTAATAAAAAATTAGTAAGCACTGATCGCACTAAGAAAGTCACTATGAAAGGCACTTGACACTGAACCGTAGCGCTTCGTCCCCGGCACGGGGCTCATCTCTGGTCGCCGCGATAACTAGCTTTTTTTTAAAAAAAAAAATATTTCTATCTGCTCGACCAGATGGTCCTACAGAGTTGTGAATACACATAAACATATAATTCTTGGAAAACTTCCTAAGTTGATTGTCTTATTGAGGTGTTAAACCACAAAGAAAGACATAAATTTTGTTTTATGGTGAGGTGAGAAAGGAAGATAGTTTGAGTTTGATATTGTTAAGGTTTGGAGAGGGTGTTAATTAAAATATTATGAGAGGGCATGTGGGGAGATTTGAATCAGGGGGGTCTGAAAATATCTTTGGGAAAACGAGATTTTATTCTGTTCGGAGTATTGGCTTGTTGACCAAGGTGAAAAAAGGAAGTGCTTGGGCAAGATGGAAGAAGTGTATAAAATTTAGAGGATAAGCTTATTAAATAGTCTGAGATGTAAGGCATTTGAAGTTCACGATGAATTTGACTGTTAGGAATGAACCAGGGTGCGTTAAGAAGGCGATAACTAGCGAGAGAGAGGTGTGCACAGGTCGACGGTCAAGCTCGTAATGAGAAAGCTTTCTGCTGGATGAACATCGCTTCGACAACTTTCACTGGATCTTTAGTCAATGTTCATAAATCGTCTTTGTCTAGGTTAGTAAATCAAATTAATATTCTGAATTATAAAAAAAGATTAAGCAACCGCGTGTAACCACTGTCCATAAGCAAAAAAGGTTTGAATTGGGAAAAGAACATCTTCTGTGGGATGAGAAAAGGAATCATGTAGAGTTTAGAGGTAAAAATGTACAATTTAGATGATGGATGATTTGCTTTCTATTGGCACGACCTCATACAGCAATAAAATGTTTTCAAAGAAACAACAGGGACGATCAGACATGGTTTGGTGTGGGTTCAGTTGAAGACGAATAACACCTCTTCCTTTTCCGAGTGCTCTGATGAGCGCTGCAGGGTATCAGAATCTCCATGAAAAACACCTTTTCCCAGTTGCATTGAAATTTGATACATATGCTTGGGTATTTCACCAGTACTTTGTTTCTATTCACACTACCACACACATCAAAAGATTTGTTTTATCGTCACAATAAGAATGTCATGGAATGGCCATCCAAATCTCCGGACCTTTACCCCATGGAGAACCTTCCGGGAATATTGTGTAGAGAAATTTATAAATATGGGAAGCAATGAGACAATGTTGAAGAGTTATACTTCTATTCTAATTCTCCTATTCGTCAGCATGGATAAATTTAAAATTATCCACGTTAGAAAAGCTTGTGGGAAATATGAAGACTAGAATTTTCAACGTTGCAAAGGGAAAAAGGTCATTTATAGGACATAAAAATGACGTAGTCTCATCATTTGCAACAACCATACTCTTATTTCCAATTTTTTTTAGGAAAATAAAATAAAATAATGTGTGTATATTCAGTAGATTCTCTCAGCAATTATTTTTTGTTATACCAAGAATATTTTGTTTGAAAATTAATGACAATAAACATTTTCACAAGTTGATCTTCCCATTTCCCAACACACTTTACGCGTTCCGAGCATCCATGAGCCTCTCCTGCAAAGCGGAATGAATACGACCGTTCCCGCTTCCGACTACATGCACTTGGCTAGTTGCGCAGTCTTTTGCAACTTCTAGTGTCTGTCAGAGTAGGAAATGTCGCGTGGCGAACATCGACCGCACAGTCGGATCGAAGTCGCGGCGTGGGCACCAGTTGCTCTCCCCGCCCCGCCCCGCCCCGCCCCGCCCCGCCCTCCGGCACGCCACGCGCGCTTATTGACTCCTTTGCCCACCCGCGCCCATGCTCCCAGACGCCCCCGCTCAACCAGCACATTTCATGCACCATGGGCGCGACGGGTGTCTGTTGCCAAAGCAAATCGTAAAATTAATTTGGTCACAGAAATATGGTATAGCAGCAACAGCGAAAATGGTGATGGACAAACCACACAAAATAATTTACCGAAAAGTAGCACACAGACTGCTTAAAACAAAATAATAATAATAATAATAATAATAATAATAATAATAATAATATGAAATGTAAAGAACAGAAACGTTCCTGATGATAGATTAAAATGTTAAAAATGTTGCGATTTGTAATCGTCCCTAAAAGACAATGTATCTATAACAAAAAGAACTAAAAAACGGCTACGAGTTAGGGTACGCTTACACACGAGTGGCGCTAACCTATACGGGGTAATAGGGTACGCTTACACACGAGTGGCGCTAACCTATACGGTTAAAATTGTCACGTATCTAGAAACAGGAAAGGGGCACATACGTACTTGTATTACGTGATAATTTTGACGTCCATGTTGCGTGTCACAAGAATAAATAAAATACTCTCAAGTAACCCCGCAATAAATTAAAATAACAAAAGCAGCCTTCACAACGACTGTAATAAAAAACAATAAATACGATTGCACGTTCATCTGTTCTTTAATAATAATAATAATAATAATAATAATAATAATAATAATAATAATAATAATAATAATAATAATAATAATAATAATAATAATAATAATAATAATGTCTTTATTAATGGCGAGGCTCAGGCCATAGAGCCTGCTCTTCCGCCTAACCACTGAGTCTACATTGATACAGTGTAGTAACATATAAGAGGGGAGGGAAATCTGTACATTTACGTCTGGGAGTGCAAAACTAGGGACCATCCCGGCATACGCCTTAAGCGATTGAGTAAACCCAGAAAACCTCAATCAGGATGGCGGCTTAGGGCCGAACAGAATTATGGTATAGAAATGGAAGAGAAGAGAAAAATGAGAGAAGGGAATCATAAATGAAAATGAAGCAGAAAATACGAACGAGAAAGAAGAAAGGAGAGAGACTAAAGGGGGGACAAACTGTACATTTATGACTGGGAGTGCAAAGCAAGGACTTCTTTACATAACAATATAAAAAATGTGCTGGGCATAACCTAACTACCGACGTAGGGGGCTCAAGGCATCAATTGATGTCGTTACAGGGCCTCTGACAGGGAGGTCCTACGGTTCGAGTCTCGATGGTGACAGGATTTTTGACACTAGCTACATAGATGATTCGAGTTCAACCGCAGTCTGGAGGAGAATTCTAGAGACCGGCTGCTCTGATAGTTTTACGTGGTTTCTCCGATCAAAACTAGGTGAAAGCCGGAGCAGTACCCTAATAAACGGGCCACGATCCTCGCACGATCTTTCCTTCCTCTTCCCTTTCCTATCCTCATCCCTTATTTATACACACACACACACACTTAGATGCACAACAATACCATACATGCCGTGAGACCAGTAAGGAGCTTGTCCCACCTGGGGCGGTGCTCCAGAGGTGGAAGATACCTGGTTGTAGAAAGCTAGCCTATAGGTAGGTCTCCGGATCTCACCGTTAATTGGGGAAAGATAACCCTCCTCCCGCGATAAAAACATGTATTGCACTTACAGGACTAATGACCTTGGCAGTTGACGCGCAAGGAACCACAAATCAATCAAGCAATTGAATAAGAAGTGTTTGAAGGTTAAAACAGCATATTGGAACTCAATATTGACGACCATAATCTTTGAACTGAGCGTCACAACATGATGCGTTGTGCGGGTACGCATTCTAAAATTGCAAAGCGTTGAGATTAAATTGCACATAACACACACAAAAAATAATTTTACACATATTTCGAGGTTCTTCTCATTTATTACTACGGGAAATATATCCAGAAGAGTTAAATTTTACAAAAAGTAATAGAAGGATCAATATGGTCTTATTTCAGAGAATACTGTTTAAAAACAACCCAAGTTCCACCTGACCCATTTTGCATCAAATTTTCCCCGAATGTTTCCCTCACGTTTGTTCCATATTATGTGCAAGTTCCCAGCATTTTCCCCACCACACCTACATGTTCCTAACATATACCCTCACATGCTATCTGTAATTAAAACTGAAAATTCAGAAATTTACTGGAAGTGTTCTCTTTCCTACGAAATACTTTCCTAAATTTCACGGGGGAGGACAGTGTAGTGACTCTGCTGCCGGACGAAAGTAATATTCTGTCTAGTAGCTATAGTTCTCGGAACAGCCGACCCCCCCCCCCCCAATGAACTAAAAGAGCCCGAAAGATGATACTTTTTAATGCCATTGTTTTAATAGTGAAAATGGCATCATATTGGAATATAACTTCCAACATTGCTGAAAACCCCTGCTTCGAAGTAGAGGACCGTTAAAAATGTAATAAAACATCAAAAATGATCACCGGGAGAGATGGCTCAGGCCTATGCCTTTGGTGGCACGAAATCTGGATTTGAGGGAGGGACCAAATCGCGTCGCTCCAAAATTCTGCACGATGGTAACAGCGTACTTTAAGTTGCAGATTGCGTGAGCGTCCTGCATAATTTGAATTCTGAATTGTTCAAAACACGAGTGCTTCTAAAAAGAGCAAAAATCTTAGAGTTGGAAAATTCATGGAGTTGGAGAGCACTTATTCACGCAGCTTTTCTGCCTTTCACACACACACACACACACACACAACATAGACATCGGATACATAGTTTTTCTGTATTTTAATATTAATCGTAAAGTCTATTACTTACTTTTGGAGCGTCGCATGTCACGTCACCATTTGATATCTGCTCCAGAAGAGAGAAGTGTAGGAGATAAACTGCAAAAACTGCAAAGAAAAATATCATCAGTCGAAGTCAACCCAATAATTTAATGAATTATTATAAGCACAAATAAATTGTTCGTCGAATTATCCACATGTCCACATATCCAATTATCCACATGTGAATATGCCTCAGGTCCCTCTAACAGCAAGGCCAGGCTAAACAGTAAGAATTAAGAATGGAATGAGAGGCAACTTCATGATAATACGAGTTAAGAATTTTCCAGCAATCACTTTATTGCCAATGCAGCGGCATAAATAGAAATCCACTCTATGCGATTGAAAGTCACAGGAATCTTCTCCAAAAGTAAAGTTGTTTTAGCATTTATCGAGGTGAGGTAATTTAATGAAGAGTAAATAGAAATCTTTGATTGACTATGCACAAAAAGATACTACGTACATTACTCACAACTACCCTTTAAAATAGACCTCCAAGGTTTCCACATATCTTTGCCAACCACGAGATATATACCTTCGATGATCTGCTATTTGTTAATGTGCATCACCTCTTAGCCATTTCTACAGCCATTGTTGCTACAGCCATTGCTACAGCCGTTGCTACAGGTCGGGCATCCCCCGGCGTGCAACATGAGTTATCATGTTGTAACTATGTCTTACAGTATGACACTCGTATGCACAATGGTATTTCATGAGTCCTTACCCACGCAATGAGGTGCAGCCGCAGTAGCCTATAATTAGATGCATATTTTTTCGCATTAATTTTTTTTCTATATCGCGTGAAAAAAAATTGTTTGCGTTATATCGCGAGATAGGATAACCAATTTCGCGTTAATTTCGCTATTATGTTTTTAAAACTAGGGGATAAAAATTGAGTGTTTAAATTTCTATTATATATTTAGTTTAAAAGACGGCAGATATATAAAGTATAAATAAATGACAAGCGTTTGTTATTTTATTTTGAAATATATTTACACTATCATAAATGAATAATTCATCTTATGTCATATTTACATTGAGAATGATAACAGAGAACAAGTCACAATAGAACCATCCTCGGTTATTTTGGAACATATTTTCGAAGCCATTAATGAAATTTGCACGTGGAATTCCTCAAGGATCGATTTTAGGCCCTATTCTGTTCCTACTTTACGTAAACGATATGCCCTCGACGATTCGAAACGGAAGAACGGTTCTCTTTGCGGATGATACGAACATCCTTTGCAATAAGGAAACCGTAAATAGTACAATATCAGATGTTTCAAATTGGTTCCGAAATAACAAATTAATAGTAAACGAAAAGAAAACGGTTTTAATGCAGTTTTCCATTTCAAATAAACAATTCTTTGCTCCATTGAAAATGAACGGTGTACCATTGACTGATGTTAAGACAACAAAATTTTTAGGTCTCTCAATTCAGTCAAACCTTAAATGAAACGTCCATTTAAATGAATTGAACACAAAATTAAGTTCATTATGCTACGCGTTCAGAATTCTTTCAAATTCAGTCAGCCTTCATACTGCTCGTTGTGTATATTTCGCGAATGTTCATTCCCGCCTGAGATATGGCATAATATTCTGGGGAAATACATCTTATAGTTCCCAGACTTTTAGATTACAAAAACGAATTGTACGCATAATAACCAAATCCCACCCACGTGATTCATGTAAGCCTCTCTTCACTAATCTAGGATTTTTTTTTCAAAATGTAAATGGTATATGACTTAGTGTAGGGATCACAGAATTTTGAAAATGTGCACACAATTCACTTTTCCCCATAGCACGTCATATGCAGTTTTAACTGTTTTTTGACGTAAAATAAATAAATAAAATTAAGAGTGATCAACCTTCTGTGTTGGGATGTTGGCTCTGAGAAACGCTTTAGTAGTATCTTTAACGAATTTTAATTTTCAATCTTCGCTTTGTTTGGGCTCCCAAAAGAAAGTTCTAATGTTGCATGGCGCTTTCGTGTTATAGAACTATTAAATTCATATTTGAAATGCTCCTTGCTTGTTACACGATGTTTTAATACTTTCTCTTCTCTCTCACTCCAGGCGTACATCGCAAAACTTGCGATGTATTGCTTTCAGAAACGTCTAAACATTCATTGGCAAATTCTTTAGGTATCCTGTAAACAGTCATTCATCAATTTCTGTAAACAATAACAGACGTCTTCACTACTAACGATTGGGTCTCCGATTGTCAAGGAAATTCCACCGTCGCCTCGCCCACGGAGCCCTTACAATAATCTCCATTATCCGTTACACAATTCAAGTGAGCATAATCAACTTTCACGAGGATAACACACTATGACGTTACTTATAATTCTGCGAATTGTCAGAAACAATTTCAGTCGAAGTTGGCGTTGTATCCACCCACGAAACTTTCCCTGCGAAACATTTCCCTACAAACGACGAGTTACGTTCGTAAGTAAGACGTGACCTTCACTGGATTAATGAATTTCATGAGAATCTCTCATTTAGCGTAAAAATGTCAGTTTCACTTTAAAATCACTTGATTGCGAAAATTCACGAAAAATTTAACTGAATTCTGAGTACCAACAACTCAATTCTTTAAGAAAACTCGAAATCGCTTAATTCAGTAGTTTTGCATTTATTTTTAAACCAAAAATCTCATTCTTCTCTATAATCAAATAGAGCGTTGCAAAGATGCCTTCACGAAAAGCGCACTTCGGGAGCATCGAGCGAAATTATTTTCGGGCAATAGATTTTATAATTACAACACAAGTATAGGAATTTCATCAGGTGTCAGAATCAAGAGCTCACTATAAGTAATTCTCATAAAAAATAAAATTAATAAATTATAAAAATAATAATTCTAAAAACGTAAACAAGAACAAGCCGGGTTAGTTGCTATTTTGTTGGCTATACAAATAAATCAAAACTCCCATTCGTTTACTGATGCAAATACGTATTACTTCGATATTACTTGTAAACGAAAATATCTAGTTTGTAAATGTTTCTAGCTCCAATTTGTTGGTTGTTTCGTTCATCATTCAACTATGTGTAGTAAAAGGTTGGATAGGAATTCTAGAGCTCAAGAAAGCGTGTGCAGATTTGACCTCTCCCCCGTAGGTCACATAAGTTTTTAACTGTTTTTTTATGAAATAAGTGTAATTAAATAAAAAAGAATGTTCATTTCAACCCACTTCTAGAATCCACAAAGTGTTAATACTATTAGTTTCGCCATGAACATGAAAACGGCGTGTTTGGAACAGAAACCGAATGCTACAGCATGGCCCATTGTCACATATAAATTAATTAAAAATGTAATTTTATATCGCTCAGTAACAATTGTATTATGATGATAAAGTCGGCTATACGCATTTTTTCTATTAGTACTTCTAAATGACAAGTTAACTTACAAAATCTTTGCAAGAAATATCTTTCCGTGTAAACCGAAGTAGAGCAGTTTACTCCATTTTCTGGCATGGATCATTATTCTGACATGAATTCCATGCATTGAAAAATAATTACAAATTATTCTTAAAGTTACAAGTTGCTCATATTAATTTCATTTCATTCACTTTCTAGTTTTGGATCATCAGTGATTCTAATTTTGAAGTTCTTGTGTGATATTGTTACTCAAATTTCTTTGATTGGTCCTTTAAAACGCAGATTTATTTGCAGTAAAATGTAATGACATCTCGTACAAGACATTCTGATGATGAGATAGAAAAATTGAATATTTGGATTTTTGGAAAATTCATGGAAAATATGATTTCCCGAAAAAAAAATATAAATCATTAACGGTACACCCTGAATAATTTGAAAATAAGTCAACAGTACCTCACAACGTCATACTCCTATAAGCTAATTTCTAAATCTAATGAAGTCACACAATTCATAACAGTGTATTATTCAAATCATTATATAGTAATTTTATTTAACACCACATTTCACTCTTCTTAAATTGAATGGGAAGGACTCAAAAAAGTGAATTATCCAAACGTTTAATTGACTTGCAAACATACCTAATAAATAACATTAATTTTTATGTTACATCAACGTAATTACTAAGAAGTATCTCTTACTTTCATAGTGGTTACATTAGGTACGTACATTTAAAAAATTGTCATGTAAAAATAAAATAAAATAAAAAATTTGCAAAAATACTAAACTTAGACATCTAAGGTGATGAATTTAACTTTATTTTATTGAATGTTGGTACTGTGTTGAGTTTCTTTTTTTCTTTTTTTAAAATTTTTTTTTGCATACACGTAATTATATCACTCTTCTTATTTATTTTCTTCCAGTTTATTTCTCTAAATTAATGCCATGGAAATGCTATTCTAACTTCTAACGGCACATGTTTTCTAAAGACTGGCGTTTGGACAACAATATTTTTTTTTACCAGTAACTACACCTTTTCATTCAAGAATTGAATCGGCATGTACCATATTAATTTGAAGTGATCTTAGATTTAAAGGATTTTTTTTGTAATACACTTGGATTATTCCTAATGAAAATTTTGATAATTTGTTTTAACAAGATGTTTTCACTTATTTAAATAAGAATTCCAAAGCAATAACAATTATCTTCAAATTATTCAATAATTTGAATTCCCCATTAATTGAAATTGTCAAACTATCAACAAAACTACGTATATAAAACGTTGGATTTATCTAACGTAAATTAAAAAGAAAAAGAATCATCCAAAAAATTAATTAAAAAATAAATTTATCCAAACGATGCTAATGATCGAACGAACCATGTATAACACGTATAACCGAACCGTCCTCCATCGCTTTTAGTACTTTAGTAAATAACGTACCGAACCACGGTTCCATGGTGGTTGCTCGGCACGGGCGAAGCCGCCCTCGCCTCCTCGCGTTCTCCCGTCCTCTTGCGTCGCTGCTCAGCGCCTCACTGTCCCCTGCGGCGACTGACCGGCCCGCGCGGCCAGTCGCCACGGCAACCGATTTGTTGATTTTCGCCCCCGTGTGTCCTTGATATGACAGCTTCGTTAATCGATTGAAAAATTAATGGATCCAACATATTAAGAACATGGCGCCAAATGCTATGAACTACGTAAAATATTAGGCCTGTTTTAACACTTTGAAACGACTGGACAATGTCGTTAAATATGCAAACGCGCGTGACAGTCAAAGGAGGACACCATGAGAAGTCAAATAAGTGGGGAACCAGGTCGAGGGTTTCGATGATTTAATATGAATTCACGATGTCAGTTCACGGCGATAATCGATATGAAAATCCTTTGAAAATATATTGGTTCAAAGTAAATAGTATATTGGGCTGCATCGAAAAAATAGATTTAAATGACTTAGCAAAAAAGTTTGTTTTCAATGTAAAACTAGATGTGCTACAGAATGGCACAGTCTTTCTCGTAGTATAGTTTTCTAATTTCCTTGGTGTGGTCTGGCTTTAAGGTTTTGCTCCGTTTTCTGGCCAGCTGTCATTTGTCGTCGCCCAAAGTACATTTTTTTGACATTTTTTCAACTTTTTGCTTTCCTAGTTGTACAACCGAAATATTACTTGAAGAATATTAAAGAAGAGTAAAAACTCGTTCTAAATAAAAGTTTTCATTGAAAGATTTGAAGTGGTTTTTAAGAAAATGGCGATTAAGCATTACTGTAAATTTGAAGCTCTTTTTCGCAGGAATCTATTAAGTTTTCGAAAAAGTTAATTTAAAATCATTTAAAGCACTTCCACTTACAATTGTAATAATACATACAAATCGATGAAAATGTCCATATTAACGGAGTGAGAGGTATTTCAAAAAAATTACATTTGTTTAATTTTTGAAAAAACAAATGAATACACCAAAATGAACTTTACGTCATATTAAACAGCGCACATAGCACTATTAGAAAAAATTGAAGAAAAAATTTGGAGCCAATTTTGAGAAAATGGCGTTTGAGCGTTTCTGAAAATGCGGTATTTTGAGCTAATTTGTACAGAAAACGGTTGAGTTTTCGAGAAACTTTATTTGACATTATTTCAAGCACACGTACCCATAAATATATTAATGTTAAGAAATTGCCTTTAATGTAAATATTACCGACGTGAGAGACAAGTAAAAAAATCCATATTTAAATTTTTGAAAAATACAACAAAGAATAAAGAAAGAATTTAAAGAAAAAATTTTGAGCCGTTTTTGAGAAAATCATGTTTTTGTAATTTTTTAAAAGTGCAAATATTGCATGAACTATTGCAGGAAAGCTACTAAAATTTCCGAAACAATTTACATGATCTGGGATGTCTGGGTGACGTCGCGTCGAAGGCTGAAATGCCGATGTTTCGACCGACATATCGCGGTCCTCTTCAGGGCTGTACTGCTATTGAAGAGGTCCGCGATATGTCGGCACCTCAGCCTTGGACGCGGCGTCACCCGGACAGCCCAGATCATGACTCTGGCCGCGGAAGCCTATGATATCAGCAATGCACATGACATTTTTGAAAGAATTATTTATGAACAACAAATTTCATTAGAAGGAAAAATCTCTGTCTTCAATTTTGTAGTTGTAGGAAGACGCCGAAAAAAATCCAAACTTTTGCAATTTTCGAAAATTCAGAGCTAACGGTGGAAACCGGACTAATGCCACCTTTATAAATTATTTTACTCTATTCTTAAAAGAAATTTAAAGAAAAAATTTGGAGTCGTTTTTGAGAAAATTTTGATAATATTCGGGTGGCTTCATATAAAGTAGCCCCAAATATTAAGGAATATTTCTCAAAATTTCAAAGTTTCAACTAGATCGACTGGGGAGTCTTCAATTTGGAAAAGATTGTACGCATGGTTTAGGCGCTGGCAGTGTTCACCGACCGACGGACGGACGGACGGACGGACGGACGGATGGACGGACGGACGTTTTGCTTCCAATTAGTTTCTCGGTGTCAAGGACCCACAAAAGAGATATTCTGGCTACACCACCCGTTTGAGAATTTCTCTCTCTTAATTGAGCATCTAGTTTTATGCACTTTTTCGCCACCAGAGCTCGGCAATGAATTTTTTTACGTCGAAGATCCGCCATTTTTTCGCGCAGCATTACATAACTATCTCTATACTATTTATAATACTTCGTAAATACGTACGTATACGAGAAATTAAAAATACCTGCACCAAAGGAACGGTGTTTAAAATAGGAGTAAGGATACCAAAATCCCGATAGACACCCTGATTTTCACCTTTTGAACTAATTTTTAGAAACTAAGAAATTAATACTGTTTAGTAGTATAATTTTCAGTAGATGTTAGATTGAGGTGATGCTCATTAAAATTCACAATAATTCCTGATCATAAAACTTTACTTTTTGACTCAAAAAATGTGTCACTAAACTATAAATATGGCTAATTTTATAAGAAAAACAAAAAATATCTTCAAATTGTTTTAGTATCGTAAATTTTCATTCCACTTATTTTTAATAGATTCAAGATTAAAGATTAAAATATCTACTTTAAGAAATGTGTTTCAAACAATTCAACTATTTCACTGCAATCGGTCAACATTTGATTGATTGATTGATTGATTTTTTCGTGTTTCCGGGTGCGTCAACTGCTTTGGTCATTAGTCCCGTAAGTGTAGTGCATTTTTTACTCGGGAGATGGCGCTAATCTTCCCCGGTGTGTTCTGCCCGGCGAGATCCAGTGCCGACCTACCGTCGGCTAGAGGTGTTTCCCCCTAACCAGGACTCTCCCACCAGCGGGGCACCGCCCCAGTCGGGCAAGCTCTTAGCTCCCGACCGATCTCCCGGAATATATGGTAGTGTAGTGCATGTTAGTGTGCTTGTGTGTGTAAGGGGAGAGGATAGGACAAGGAAGGGGAAGGAAAGATCGCGCGCTATCCGTGGCCCGTTTGGTAGGGTACTGCTCCGGCATTCGCCTGTTGATCGGAGAAACCACGGAAAACTACCGATCAGAGCAGCCGGTCGCTAGAACTTTCCTCCAGACAGCGACTGAATTTCAACATTTGAGTCGGGTGCAGTCGATGCCATCACTGTTAACTCAGATTTGCGCCGCTGAGGTTTCATTTTATGTTTGATTTCTTTATTCACTGTTTGGATGTATTGAACAAGTTCGTGGCGTTATCAGACGTTTAGGCACTTCCTAGATATTAAAGAACACTCTAGTAAGTCTCTCGAAAGCTGTTTTTTTAAACTTTCTCACACTTACATCATAAGAAGAGAAATTTATATAATCGTGCGTCGGAAAGCGGGGAATTTTCGGGAGAAAAATTCATAAAGCCGGGATCTGGTAACGAAAAAGTGGATAAATTCTATTTCTATATATTGAAAATTACTTCTAATACGAGGTGTAGTCAGAGTCCGTGTTTTGTGGGTCCTTCATACCGAAAAACCGATTGACAGGAGGCCCTAGGGTTCGAGTCCGGACGGTGCTGGATTATTGGTAGTTAGATAGGTCGAATTCAGAATCTGTGTGGAGGATAATACAATCAGAGCGGCCGGCTACTCTTTTCGTTAGTTTTCTACAATAAATAGCAGATGAATGCCGGATCAATCCTCGAACAAATGAGGTATGGACTGCGCACATCTTTCCTCTATCTTCCTTATCGAAGCCTCTTTCCTTACACACACACACACACACACACACACACACACACACACACACACACACACACACACACACACACACACTTGCACTACACTACCACACACATCGGGAGCTTAGAACTTGTCTTGGATGGGGCCGTACCCCGCTGAGCAGATCGTCTGGTGAGGGAAAACTTCGGTAATCTGAGTGTATGCCGGATTATCATTCAATGAGGAAGGTACATGGCTCTCAAAACTTTCCCTGCACGAACGGGATAATGGCAGTTCAAGCCGAATACATCAATTAATCATTGTTTAAAAAGAGAATCATTGAAGATTTTTACTCGATAATAGACATAACTATCCTCAGTGCATTGACACACATTAAGCACAACCTTCTTGTCGTTAAAGAAGAAGAAAAACCATCAAGAAACTGTTGTGCTGCAGGAACGGTTTCTCTGAAAAATGACAAAAGATACATTTTACTTTCCCGCTACCGCGTACATAGTAGAGAGAAAGTTATGTAATGCGGCGCGAAAAAATGGCGAATTTTGGGCTGAAAAACTCTTATTTCAGGACCCTAATATCAAAAAAGTAGATAAATCCATTTGCTTCATTTAAAAAAAATCCTTTAACACGTAGTGTAACCGGAATCCATGTTTTGTGGGTCCTTGATGCCGAAAAATCAAATGACGGCAAAACATCTACCCGTCCGTTTGTGAACAACGCTAGCGGCTTCAGCCATTTTTCTCCTAAACGGATCAATCCCAATCCCAATTGATCTGGCTGATGTCGCAGCCCTTTGAATTTGAAACTGATATTTTAATTTTGGGAGGTACTTTACATGAAGCCTCTGGGACATTTTCCGAAGTTTCAAAAAAATTGCTCCATATTTCTTGATTACATTTTGTTGTTGGATAGTGTAAAGGACGATTAAGAGAATGGAGCTGGTCTCTTGTTCTTTGAACACCTTGATTTTTCGAAAATTGCAAAAGTTCAATTTTTTTTCGGCGTGTTCCTACAACTATAATTATTACGAAAAATATTTTTCTCTTGATGAAATCTCTTCCTTAAAGCTAGGGTTTGATATAAGGTATAGGGGCGGATTTTGATGACCTAAAACATCGCCAAAAATAATCATTAAAATGCTCTTAAAATGTTTTTAAAATGCCCTAAAAGCAAAGAAAAATGACGTAAAAATGTGATCAAAACCTGGTCAGATGAACAATTTAAGCTGTTGGATATGCTACTGATGTAATCGAGGCTTCTATCCGTTCAAATGAACTCAGCTTTCAAACTTTTGGTTTGGGGTGTTTTTTACCAGATAATCTCTGACTTTAGTTATCCCGAAATCGGCTGAACCGCCAATGACGCTGACGGGCGTCACAGAAACCTTAGATTGCATACTCACAATGGCTGATATTACAAATTCTGAGCGAAGAAATCGCATAGGCTACCAGGTATCGGTACTTAGTAATGCTGTGAAGAACATTCGTTGCATCTCGTAAATGAAGCAAGTAGCTTTAACATGACATTGAAATCGACGAAATTAGCGAAAAATGCATTAAAAAAGACGGACAACGTTACAAAATGACTTATTAGCCGAAATCGATGAAAAATGCAAAAAAAATGACATAACAATGACATTCCTTTTGTCATAACATAAAATGAATTTCTATACTAAAGGACATTGTTCTAAAGTGAAAAGAAAAAATGACATTTCATTAAAATCCGCCCCTTAGTTATGTACAATTTTTCGAAATATTGAGTGCTTTTCGCGTAATTTTGCGAGAAAATACGGAGGAGAAATACATGCTGTTTTAGCGCCACTACTTTTCATGGGAATTTCAGAGGGCATTTCAAGGTTTAGTAGAAGCCAAATATTTTGCATGTCTCGTAAATATATTAGAGAGGCAGTAATGGAATCGTGAATGTGACCTTAAATATTTCCGTTTTTCATGTTTTAATATTAATTTGGTATATAAAATCCAGAATACGCAACGCAATTTTGGTTTCAAAACAATGCTACGAATATTTCTACGAGCTCAATAAAAGCTATGTTATCAATACGAATTCATGCATTGTAGGAGAATAAATCGTTGCGTATATGTTAATAAATATGCTGGATTACAATACATATATTGTGTGTGTGTGAACTTTTCCAATCGCGTTCATGTGAATGTTAAGAAATTAGCATTAAAAGCTTTTTTTTTTTTTGCTCGACTTATTCCCGAGCTGTTCAATGTTCGAGTCATATTCGACAGTACAATTTTATTATTATTTTCTAATATGATTCATAATCAAATGATTATTTCAGAAAATATAGGTCTAATATTGTTTTAGCGTATAATATAAATTAATGAAGGATGCATTCAATGATAATTAGATTCTTAGTTTTTTAATCATAATAATTATCATTGCCTTATTTGTAAGTGAAGATCCTATTCACATAGTAATAAATAAAATGTTAATTTCCATATTCAGTGTTATTTATCATTTATTAATCACATATTTTCCCCTTCATTAATAATCCTTCTGTAACAAATCAATTCCCTGACCACAATGGGAAAAAGACGTTGTTGGGGAAACTAGTTTGTTTATTTCGGCCCTCCATTCGGCCCTATTGACACGACCTGGTAATTTAGCCGTTTTCGTTTTTCGTCCTTCAAAATTCTCAGTGGTAAGTAACGAGTTCTGATGCTATTTTTTCTTGTGGTGAAAGTATCAAAGTCATTTACTCAGTTTAGAAACGAAATGAATTGTCTTAGGATAAATTAACCTCATCAAGGGTCATGCCATTAAAATGAATAACATAAACATAACCGTTACATAAAGAATTATTACTTTTGTACCAGAACTATCTTCACTTAATATTGGTTTCTTGCTGAAGTACTGCGTTCATTTTGGAGATCCTTTTTAGTGGTGTTCGCAAAAGGAACATTTATTTTATGAAGCTTTATCATAAAAATCAAAAGATAATACCAACTTTGCACAAGTGGTTTTGTTTTTAATTATGGCAAGGTGTTTCTTTGGCTAGAATCATTACATACACGGAGAAAACAATTAATATTCAAATTCATGTCCAATTTTTAAATAAGTCAATAAGTTTATCACTGTATTAAGTTACGAACATAATTGCAATTCCATTCAGTTTTGAATGTTAGAAAGAGCCTTCTCCTCGCTAGCGTCCACTTCCTTGTGGCCTGAATAAATACGAAAACTTCCCTCATGTTATTTGCACACAGAAAGTTGCATAAAAGAACAATAGTTCTCGAGACTCATAGAATGTGGTTCAAAGCTTTTTTTCTCCAAGGGAACGGAAATACTCGTGATATTCAAGTGCTATCTGATTTTAAGTATTTTCTTTAGCTAGTGTATTAACTTAACATATCTTCATGCTAATTAGCAAACCTCGAAACTCTACTTTTCCTTCATTTTCATTCATTTGAAAATAAAATTAATAAATAATTAATAATAATAATTTTCATGAAGTAAAAACTGTTTACTTTTTCCATTTTCCATTTTACTTCATAATAATATATAATTATGAAATATAATTGTGAATAAAGGTAAAGAACTAATCTATAATTTAAAGAATGAAGTTCCCGCAGTATTTATAAATATAATAAGAATGGAAACTAAACTTCAACAGGATTTTTTCCTTCTTACGGCGAAAATTGAATTACTAGATAAGATAATTAGTATGACGATATCAATTTATCAAAACCCGTCATAACAAGTAGAAACTCTTCAAAACAATACGGTGCCACTATGAAAAAGACTATTTCAAAAGAGAAGAAAAGAGGCTATTTCAAAACAACACATCTGAAATGTTTTTATCGTGTTTGTTCATAGTACCACTCATTGTGCTAAAAAGTTAAATAATCAAATTAATACCTTCAATTAGCTTGTAACTTCTGAAGAAAGAGATAAGATATTCCCGGGTAGATAAAATATTGACATTTCGTTTCCAGAAAGATACAACATCATGTGTCCAGCAAAAAATACCTTTTCTCTTGTTAGTCCTAGATAATAACGGATAGTTAAGTATAATAAGATAATAGAAACGCCAAAACGTAAGAAGATACAATGGTGTATCAAATCCAGTTTTGACTTTTGAAAAGGGAAAGAAATTTCATGAACAGCAATCATCTGTTGTCCCGCCTTTCGGAAGGTTCAAACCAGACTGCCCCCTTTTATTATGTCCTCGGTTTTCCTTTTCTTTTTCCGGCATTCTCGTCCTTTTTTTCTTGAATTCAATATCTTCTTTTTTGTCCTCAACGTTATTAGTAACAGTAATGAACCACCTACACAAATCCATTTAAAGAAAATGACAAAAGAGCATTAGATTTCAGATTGCAGGATCGGATACAATTTTCAATTTTTTTTAAATTAAACATTAAAAGGTGGTTAAAATATTAATAAAGTATTTTGGCCAACAATATACAAAGAAAAATAGTCATATTTCGTTCCCCAATGGTTGAACTTTCAAGAATCAATCGGTTCCCTCCTTCGAGCATTTGAGCTTCATTTACCATTATCCATATTATTTGAACCCCTTAAATAATTATGAAACTTCAACCTCGAGGTATGAATTCTAATTTCATGTTATAATTAAAAGTATACGCATTTTGTAATTGAAGAGATCTACATAATTACATTTTAAAGACATCAATACAATAAATGTTTATTTTTCAGTAAAAATTGAAAAAATCCAAATTCAAAATGAGAGAGATTGTGCATATTCAAGCCGGCCAATGCGGCAATCAAATAGGGGCCAAGGTAAGAAAATAATGAAATAAAAATGAAATCGTCATTCACTTTTAATTTCTATGTGTGATGTCTATATTCTGTCATTTTTAATGACAACCTTTTACAGTTTTGGGAAGTAATATCCGATGAACATGGCATCGACACAACTGGAACATACCGCGGAGAATCGCCCTTGCAGCTGGAACGAATCAATGTCTACTACAACAAAGCGTCAGGTTAGAGATGGTGAAGATTTGATTGAAGCTTAGATTAATGGTTCCCATCCATTTCTCCCTTTTCAGTCATTGATTAATTCTCAACTTAGAATGGTCTATTTTTTTGGCAACAGTGGAATTTCTTCCACATTCTCTCCCCATTATTTAAGAAATTTTAATTCTTCAGTGAAGAATGGAGAACCTAGAGTATTACCTCAATGTTTGCGCGAATCTGGATGCCGCCAAATTTAGAGTTGGCACGACTCCTTCTCTTTCATTATTCAATTCCAATCCTAATTTTAAAGGGTTTTAATTTTTAAAAAGTAATTGATGCTTACAATTTCAAATGTGAGCTCTTTAAATACAGTTATAGCTAACAACCTAACCCAAAAAGTCTGTTTGTAAAAAAAATCACCCAAAACGCAAGTTGAAAATATTATACAACCGGTGATACTACAAAAATATTTTAATCACTCTATTTTTCTACATTTGAAAAATAATGAAGGGGAAGGGAGAAGAAGACCTTGCCAAAATACCGATCATCCTACTGTCATATATAGGAATATTTCCCATTCTTAAAAACTACATTTTTAACTTATTGAAAATTGCCCAAGATCATAATTATTTACTAATGACTGTAGTAAAGAGTATACATTCTAATAGTTATAATGAGTTAATATTGATCATCTATGCAGCCACTGTATCTAAGATGGAAGTTTCATCACTATGGTTTGACTTATACCCTTCACTTACTCTTAATAATAAAGGAAAACACCATGAGAGAGTGAACACATTTCGAGCAGAAAGGAAAAAAAGAAAACATTTAGCCGCTTGAAACAATTGTAGACCACAATGGCTCATGTGAATATTAATGTTGTTATTATTATTATTATTATTATTATTATTATTATTATTATTATTATTATTATTATTATTATTATTATTATTATTATTTATAGATGGTGATGAGGGGGGAGGTGAAGGGAGGTGGAGATGGGAGTGGGTGGTGATCGTGGCCTTTTAACACCATCCCAGCATTCGCCTGAATGACCGAGGGAAACCACGAAACCCTCAGTCAGGATGGTCGGGCCGGGCCTCCCGATTTAGCGAAGTCGGCACGTTATGCTCTGAGCCACTTCTCTCCGTTTATTATTATTATTATTATTATTATTATTATTATTATTATTATTATTATTATTATTATTATTATTATTATTATTATTATTATTATTATTATTATTATTATTATTATTCTGTTCGGATCGGATGTTCTGAATCGGTTGAATATAAAATCTACTCCGGGTTGCAGCCAGCTTCTTAAGAAGCAAATCTACCGGCTGTTGGTGCCTCTACAATACATTGCCAATAAAACAATGTCTTGTACTTCCCAGCCTTTTGCATGACCTGAGATTTTAGCCGAGTTCTTACAAAAATGTTGCGGAACAAATCCCAGAGCTCCGATAACTATCGGGACGATCTGTGCTTTTACGCCACACATTCGGCCGATCTCGGTTTCTCAACCTCGTTGGTTACGACGTTTTCATCGCACGGCACAGCTACATCTACAAGTAGACAGTTTTTTTCTCCAAATCCCGGATAACAAAATCCTGTTTGTTTGCCTCTGTCGTGCGGCCAGTTTGAATTTGTTGGTCGTACGATATTGTACACAATCCACCAGTTCCACTGGTTTTGTTGAGTGTTCATACCACTTGGGGCATGTGTTTGGAACTTCGAGGGCGTGCCAGTGGAGGTAACTTCATATCATATCCTTCATGTATTCGGTCTTGCTAGAATTGGACAAGCTGAGACAATACAATCAATGGTTTCTATTGGTTCATGGCAGATGGGATATATTGGGAAATTTTGAGAATTGCTTTATCACAATGAATGAATGTCTTATTTTACGTGGCGAGACTCAGGCCTGCTCTTCCGTCTGGTCACGCAAATTTCGTTACGCTCCTTTCACCTACTAGGGCGACGAAACAGGAAATTTGAATTTAGCTCAGAGGCTTCATTTAGGCTTGAGGATATTTTACATGCAGTAAATCTACTAACATTGGACAGCTTTACTTCCCCTCCGAAGGAAGGCGTACGAGGGATTTTTTCGCCCTTAAAAATCCACCGCTTCGATCGGGTTCGAACCCGCAAACTTGGGTATAACAGCCCGATACGCTAACCGTTACACCATCGCCGCCGCCAAGTGTTCTCGACGCCTGTTCTTGGGCAGCTAGCAACTGCTTCCGATTCTGGCTTCATTCTTCCTCTTTTAAGAAACATTATTATTATTGTTATTATTATTATTAAATGCTAATGTTATAACAATATTGCATTGCAGAGGGAAAGTATGTTCCGCGCGCCGTGCTGGTGGACCTGGAGCCAGGCACCATGGACTCGGTGCGTTCGGGCCCCTTCGGCCAGCTCTTCCGCCCGGACAACTTCGTGTTCGGGCAGTCGGGCGCGGGCAACAACTGGGCCAAGGGCCACTACACGGAGGGCGCGGAGCTCGTGGACACCGTGCTGGACGTGGTGCGCAAGGAGGCGGAGAACTGCGACTGCCTGCAGGGCTTCCAGCTCACGCACTCGCTGGGCGGCGGCACGGGCTCCGGCATGGGCACGCTGCTCATCTCCAAGATCCGCGAGGAGTACCCGGACCGCATCATGACCACCTTCAGCGTCGTGCCCTCGCCCAAGGTGCGCTGTCAGCTCATTGTTTGGTGATTACGTAGGCTTCCGCGGCCGGAGTATGTCTCTTGGCTAACCGCGTCGATCTGCTCGTAGCTGACGTTTCGGCTGACATATTGTGGCCTTCCTCAGAGCGTACTGAACTGATTACTTGGTGTTTACAAGTGTTTAGGTCAACTGCTAAGGTCATTAGTCCCGTAAGTGAAGGGCATGTTTAAATGCGAGAGGACTCCCCACCCCATGGTGAGATCCGGAACGGACCTTATATGTCGGATAGTGGGGTTTTCACCAACCAGGTATCTCCCATCAGCGGGGCACCACCCTAGTCGGGAAAAGCTCTAAGCTCCGAACCCGTCTGCCGGTATGTGTGGGAGTGTCACGCATGTAAATGTGTGTAAGGGGAGATAGGATAGGATAAGGAAGATGAAGGAAAGATCTCGCGCGGACCGTGGTCCGTTTGTGGGCCACGGACCACGGATCTTGGGCAGCTACCAACTGCTCCGGCATTCAAATGGTGTTGATCGAAAACTTCCGATCTTGCAGCCAACCGCTAGAATTATCCTTCAGACAGCTGCTGAATGAGACCTAGCTACCAAGCATGTGTTAAAAATCCTGCCACCATCGGGATTCAAACCGTAGGACCTTCCGGTCAGAGGTTTTGCAGTGGCATCACTTGACGCCCTGAGTCTCCTCAGCACGTTTCACTTTCGGCATCAACAACTATGTGTTCCGGAATTGGGTTTTGTGTATTTCATTGAAAGGCGATGATGGAAATGGGTGTTCACATGAACGTCCTCCGGCGAGTGTATGTATGAGCATTTTACGAGGGTAGGTGGAAATCCTCAAAAGAATCTGGCTTGCATATACTATCTAACATCTAAAACCAAACTATCTACCACCAAAACCAAACCTCCTTTATCTTCAGAAGACTCCGGCTTGCCCATACTACATAACATGTGAGATGAAGAGAGGAGAACACTCTCCTTACCTTCCAACTTCTATAAGCATTACATCATGTAATGAAATGTATGTATGTATGTATGTATATGAGTGAAGGGCACACTGTTCAACTCCAAGATCCGCGAGGAGTAGCCGGACCGTTTCATGACCTCGTCGCCCAAGGTTCGCTTTCGACGTCAACTACGTTTCCGGGAATTGAGTTGTCTTTCTTCTGTCTACATACACAGTATAGAGAACATTATGTAATCCTGCAGAAAAAATTGGCGGTTTTTCGGCAGACAAATTCGTAATGTAGGTCCCTCATACCAAAACCAAATTCGTAATTCTTGTCCCTATACGTAGTATACTACTTCCTATAATACTTTTGGGTAGTCAGAACCATCATTTTGTGGGTCCTTAATACCAAAAAATTGGTTTACGGCCAAACGTCCGTCGGTTCGTCTGTCAGTCTCTTCGTCGGTTCGTCCGGCCGTGAACAACGCTAGCGACTAAACTGTAGGCAGGACTTCAGTTCAAAATTGATACTTCTGAATGAACATGTGTGATGTCGTAGACTCTTTCATTTGAAATGCCTATTTTGATTTTGGAGGATACTTTTCACGAAGCCTAACGACATTTTCGAAATTCCCTAAAAAATGTCTCAACTTTTTTCTTTAACTTTTTTCAGATAGTGCAAAATACGTTTATTAAAATGGCTCAGGTAAGGCTTTTGTTGAATTCTCTGAATTTTTGAAAACGGGCACCCTGCTCATCTCTTTTGACTCGCCAGTAGAGAGAAGTGGTGAGAAAAATGGAATAGAAAAAACGATATTTCTATGAAATTCACTTCGATGATTGGGGAATATTAAATGTATTGTGAAACAGTATTGCTATTCATTTCATTAGTGCATTTCAAAGGAAGATTAGACTGGCAATACGAATAGTCGAGGTGCTAATGAAACACAGACTTATTGTCCTCATTCACATGTTACATTTTATTGCCACGCGAGAGTATATGCGTAAAGTATGACCTGTCACACTTCCGGCGTCAAATGTATGATAATGCGAAAGAAATTATGAAACAGCGAGTTACGCGCCGTCATCGCCAAGAGTCGCCTTCGCTGTTTTCCTCGACCAGGCACGTCAGACGGCGCCCGCACCAGCTACTTGCCCGCCTGGGGAGCCCGGCGCTCCATCGGGCACAAACAACTGCCTCTGACTTTGCTCTCCTTTCCCCTCAACTCCAGAAAGGGGTGTACACGCACCAGCGAGCCGACGGCGCTAGCCGAATGCGTTTACTACGCTCCGTGAAGTCACGAAGGTTAAGCGCATTCGAGACTCGCGGGTTCGTGGTTGGGTGACCGGCCAGGAACCCCGGGACCTAACGTCGTCGAGCCCCTGGCCGAAGGGATAAAAGGCACTGACTGACTGCGACGTGACGAGACTTGACAAACATTAAAAAAGCACATTAATGGAGGATTACTCCCTAAGTGCAAAGCGCTCAACGCCCCTTAAGGGGGCTTGGAGACGCGTTGAGTCAAGATGTAGACGCAACAAATTAAAAAAAACAAAAAGAAAACTCAAGAGGCGCGCGGCGAGGAATAGTGGCTTCATACGGAACTATGGTTGCCAGATTTCTTCTATCAAACAACCGGGATTTGAATTTAGGTTATTTTCTTTACTATTTATTACTATTTCGTTTTAATTTGTTACTAATTCTCCTTTATATAAACATATTTGCTAAGTGACAGGAATATGTTTGAATGGCGAATTTTTTCCTTGTTTTCGTTTGGTTTTGTGTTTTTAAATCATTCAGTTATTTATTGAACTTTGCAATAATGTGAAATAAATTATCAAGTTTCCGAATTAACAATTTCCTCTTACGGACAGACAGCACTTTCAACAGACATGAATCTTCGTTAAACTTCCTAATCTGAGTGTAGTAAGTCAATTATGTTATGGTAGGAAATGGTGTGGAGTTTACTTCTGCATCATAGAAATGGATTTGAGGTGTTGTTTTGTCGTAAGTTTTTATTTCTCCAGAAAGCTTTTTCGGTCGCATTGCCACCATCGACGGCGTGGGAGGATGAGAGTTTGATACGTCTGGAAACATTTTGGTTGAGTTTTTCCACACCTATCAAATTCTCATCCTTCCACACTATCGCCAATAGTATCGATCTAGTGAACAACATCAAAGATGCAATTGTGCCACCTAATGGCAAACTTATTTCCTTTGACGAAACGAACCTTTTTCCGAGCATTCCGTCCACAGAATGCAAAACTATTTTTCGAGACATCCTTGACAACTCTCTGAGCCCAATACTTATAAAAATGAACTTTACAACCTGATATCTCTCTGTTTGGACGTACATTACTTTAAATTTGACAATACATTCTTCACCCTTCACCCTACTAACAGACATTTTATGGACAACTTCGAGAAACAAATTTTTAATTCTGGACACCCTAATCTAACAAATGTGATTTATTGGTATAGATACGTTGATGGCATCATAGTACTTTCGACCGACACTTACAGACAATTGAAAAACTTTAATGACTTTCTAAATTCTATACATTCCACTATACAATTTACAGTAGAAAAAGAAAATAGAACGCTTAACTTTCTAGGCTTCTCCATCACTTTACTGAATGACATACATGTTTTTGACATATACAGGAAACCGACACACACACACAGACACAGACATTCATAACACATCGCAACATCCACCCTCTCACAAGCACGCGGCATTCCATAGTATGGCTCACAGATTATTCTCGATTTCTCTCTCACCTCAGAACATCAGAAAATAAATCCAAAAATTAAACAAATAGCTACCAACAATGGTTACAATAGTTCTTTAATTGACTATCTTATAAAAAAGAAAACTATCTCTCTCAACGCAAATAACTTAACTTCTCTCACTCCTACACACACAAGACACAAGCACAGCAGATATACCATCCCCTTCCTTGGACCACTGTCACTAAACATTGCCAAAAATCTCAGACAATTTGACATACACGTCACATACAGCACACCAAACAATCTCCATAACACATTTTCCAACAACAAAGATCCTATCCTCAAGCCTCTATCATGTAGAGTATACTCCATTGCATGTGGCAGTTGCAATAAGTAAAATATTGGCCAGACCGGAAGATCCTTTAAACAAAGAATCAAAGAACACGTACATTCTCATACACAACAACACAATCACACTTTGCCAGCCATCTCTTAGAATAAGAACACTCATTTAATGCAGACAGTGATGTCAAAATTTTGGAGATTGAAAACAGAAGCACTCACAGTCTTAAATTAGAAGCCATTCACATCAACAATTATTTAAACAATACCCAGTACACCATTTTGAATGAACAAATTCCTTTTCTCTCACCCCTCTTGAAACTCGCCGCTTCCCACTTACATTAAACCCTCTCGCCGCCTCTTTTCCGTCACCCGGCTGGACCTTTCCCCTAATAGCCATTTCCTAAAAAAGGCAGCGTTCTCTCCCCTCTCCATTGAGAGCTTTCTTTCAAATAGCGGGCAATGCCCTTCCCCTCGCTGTTTTGTTTGGACCGCGGCCCCCAGCTGCGTCAGAATCGGTATGTCAGTTTGTTCATCCAAATTTTTGTATTCACTTATTTGTCTACACTATTTTATTTTATTTTATTTTATTTTATTTTATTTTATTTTATTTTATTTTATTTTATTTTATTTTATTTTATTTTATTTTATTTTATTTTATTTTATTTTACTTTACTTTACTTTACTTTACTTTAGAATAGTTCATCTGTTATTTCAAGTACTCTTCATTCAAAGTCGGTTTATATGTTCACATTTTATATTCCAACTTTCTAATTTACTTAAATTCTAATTTTATTCATAATAATATCCTGTAATTGACTTTAAAAATGTAATTTAGTATATTATTATTATTATTATTATTATTATTATTATTATTATTATTATTATTATTATTATTTCTAGCACTGAAGATGGCCGCAATGCGACCGAAAAAGCTTTCTGGAGAAATAAAAACTTACGACAAACTTACGACTCAAATCCATTTCCACAATGCTATCACATCACTTTTAGGTAAACGCGATTAGAAATTGATACTTTCTATTCAAAATGTTTAATTTTATTTTCAATTGAGAATTTGAAATTGATATATTATTTCATTTCGTATTAAAGAATTTTCACAATTTAACAAGCTATAATATTACACGAATCAGAATGAAAACTCTTAAAGCTTAAAGCTAAGTTAAAGGTTTGAAATTTTGAAAAACATTCTCTAAAATCTGGGGGTACTTTACATAAAACTCTCCAGACATTTTCAAAATTTTCGTAAAAAAATAATGTATAAAAATCGATGGAAATGTGCATATTAACGGCGTGAGAGATATTTTAAAAAAATACATTTGTGTAATTTTTGAAAAAACGAAAGAATACACCAAAATGAACATTACGTCATATTGAACAGTGTCATTATCACTATCCATTGGAAAAGTTGGAACAAAAAATTTCGAGTAATTTTTGAAAAAATGGCGTTTGAGCGTTTCCGAAAATGCGGAATTTTAAGACAAAAAATTGTTGTGTTTTCGAGAAACTTTATTTATTATTTAAAGCACATTAACTCATAACTCTAATATTGTGAAGAAACCGCCTTTAATGTAAATATTACTGACATGAGAAAAAAGTAAAAAAAATTACATTTTTGTAATTTTTTTAAAAAAACAACAGAATAGAGCAATATGGTGTTTATGTCATCTAATAGTGTACTATCCCTATCAAAAATGTAAAAAATAAATTGGAGCCAATTTTTAGAAAATCTTGCTTTTTTAAGTTTTTAAATTGCAAATATTTCACGCTCTATCGCATGAAAGAACGAAATTTTTCAAAAATGTCTACATGACCTCAATGAAAGAACTTTTGTAATTTTCGAAAATTCAGAATTAACTATGAAAATGGGACATATTGCACCTTTAGAAGTGTATTTTTCTTCTTATTCTTACAATAAATTTAAAGAAAGACTTTGGAGCCGTTTTTGAGAAAATTTTAAAAATGTCCGGGGGGGGGCTTTATGTAAAGTATCCCCAAAATTTATAGAATGTTTTTCAGACCTCTAACTAGAGTCAGGTCGAGTAGGGAGTCGTCAATTTGGAAAAGATCGTACGAGTTGTTGAGGCGCTAGTAGTGTTCACAGACGGATGGATGGACAGTAAGACAGACGGACAGACAGACAGACAGACAGACAGACAGACAGACAGACGGACAGACGGACAGACGGACGTTTTGAAAAAAAAGAACACTTTTTCGATATCAGGACAGCCAAAACGTGTATTTCCGTTGAAATCTCTAAATCGATTTTTTGCAGCATTACAAAACTTTATACTACGTATATTAATCCGTATATAAGCACGTATACGAAAAAGTAAAAATTTGCTACGAGAAAGTCTGTACCATTCTGTAATACCAATAGGTTTACTTTTCTCTCACGACGTTAATTTTTACATGAGGAATGATTTGTTCACATTTTGTATTTACGAGTACATGTGTATTAATGATGTCATATAAAGGTTCTCGAAAACTCAACAGTTTTGTGAAAATGAACCCAAAATTCCGCATTTTCACAAGCAATCAAATGCCATTTTCTCAAAATGGGCTCCAAATTTGTTCTTCACATTTTAGCTAGTTAGTTTTGCAAGAAGAGTTGGTCAATAAACAGATTCATTTCTGGCCGATATTTCTAAACGTTTCTGACATCAGGGCTTTATCAAAAAAAATTGTATAGATAACTATTACTACCCCTATTAAAGAATAAAGAATGTAAAACATTTGCAGAATAAAGGGCAATTTTCGAAAATTGAGAGTTAATTGTGAAAAACGAACCTATGCCATCTTTTTGAAGTGAAAAAATTGAGAGCCATATTTGAGAAAATGTTGAAAATGTCCATGGGGTTTCATGTAAAGTACCCCCAAATTTTAAAGACTGTTTTTCAAAATCGCAGAACTTCGAGTCGAACCAGATCGATCGGCCATTTATTTTGGAAAAATCTTACGTATGGTTGAGAGTTAGTGGTGTTCATTGACACAGGCCGGACGGACAGACAGAGAAACAGAAGGACGGGCAGACGTCGGACGGACGGACGTTTTGAAAGAAAGCACTTTTCCGGAAACAGGGTACTCTAAAGCCTGTATTGAAATCTCGAATTCAATTTTCTGGAGCATTACATAACTTTCTCTACACTACGTATATTAGGCCTCATTCACAAAGCAAACTTAAACGTAACGTAATACTGTAAACTTAGTCGTAAAATTTACACGTAAAACAAGTATTCACAATAACGAACGTAAGTTGGAGCATAAATTTCACCTGAACCAATCAGAATTCAACGTACTGAAACGTGATCGATTCGTTTCTAGCACGGTCGAAAGATCTTTTCACCATATTTTCTAGCCTTTTCTTCGACATTTCTATCGATTTGCGAGGATTAAACAAGGTAGACATTTCTATATATAGTTGCGAGTAGCTATTGTAGTAGTGCTCGCATTTCCTTTATCGTATAAACACGGATTCTCTCGAACCAAATTCACGAGTAATTCGTCGAACATAACTAGTTGATTCGCATGTCCACTTAAAGTCACAATAATAATTGCCCAAATTTGTATTATGAATTCACTACACGCACCAAAACTGTTCGCAAACTAATTTACTACATTACAATAACAATATGACATAACTACAAACTATCTCAACACAATCTGAAATCAACCTTCCAACCTGCTCTCTGATTGGTGATTGGTAGAATTCCGACGTAAACTTAACGTAATAGCTTGGAGCTTGAGAACTCTTTAAATTTACGGAGTTACGTCTACGGTTACGTCAAGGCATTGTGAATGGTCTCGCTTAGTAACTCAATTGTAGGTTTTGCGGCTACGTTACGTTTAAGTTCAAGTTTGCATTGTGAATGAGGCCTTACTCCGTATATACCAGTGGCGTCTCCTGCTCAGTGATCATGGGAATGCGATCAGTTTTACGGATTAAACAAGGTAGACCAAATAAGTTGCCTATCCATATTACGATGTACATACCTACTCTACTGTACCGTCTTTGAGAAACTTTGAGAATTGCTCATTGCGCTTCGCTTGCTTTGACAATAAACAAAACAATAATACGCGCATGCAAGTGTAATGTGGTCAAACTCCCTCTCTCCCCACCTGTTATGGAGGCCACAGCCGTTAGCAAATGACCACTGGGAGGCGATGGCGAAGCTTTGGGAAGGGGAATACAGAAGCGCCAATGAGAAGTCCGAGATGCGACAGTCAGCGCCGCATCAGCGCCTGTCGGCCGAAACCTCGCATCTTGCACTCAACACACGGTGAGAGTTCAACGACCTCGGTAACGAATCGAAGCAGTCGAAGGGATGTTTCTCGGCCTGTTACATCCATGGAGGTGACAGACGCCTACCGGAAAGAGCATGGGGGAAAAAACGGAAAGTCCAAACGTATCAGAGGGATGTACTTGAGGAATAGAAAAATATTTTTAACAAAAGTTTTAAAAGAGACGAAAAACCGGGGGAGGCGACACATCACTTGCAAACATTGAGCCTACGCCACTGGTATATACGTACGTAAACGAGAATTAAAAATGACTTCATTAAAATCACTCCTACTAATGTCTATTTTGAACCTTTAACAATAGCGTAGACGCTAAAGGCCCATTCACAATGCAATCACAAACATAAGCATAACACACAGACATAGACATTAACACAAGCGAAGAGTTGGCGTATTCACAATGTCGAACATAAACATAGGCAAAATAAGAGTTTCTATTGGCTATGAGACGCAGCACACGAATCGACACGAATAGTTCGCCTATCGACTTCGATACTCGACTTTGAGTTAACGAACTGTGATTGGCTCATTCCTTATGTCTGACATAAGCATAAGCACAGAAGCTTGAAGCTTGCAAGCTCTTAAGTTAACGTCTTACGTGTTATGCTTATGCGAACGCATTGTGAATGAGTCCACTTGTAGACGTAGTCTAACTTTTATGTTAACGCCATGCTTATGCTTATGTTTGCATTGTGAATGGGCCTTAAGGTTGTCCACGCTGCGCAAACGCCCCGTAGCGCTTGGAGTGTGAAGGGTGTGCGGTTGGCGCAGGTGTCTGACACGGTGGTGGAGCCGTACAACGCGACGCTGTCGGTGCACCAGCTGGTGGAGAACACGGACGAGACGTTCTGCATCGACAACGAGGCGCTCTACGACATTTGCTTCCGCACGCTCAAGCTGCCCACGCCCACCTATGGGGACCTCAACCACCTCGTCTCGTCCACCATGTCAGGCGTCACCACCTGCCTCAGGTACGGTTTGATTGGAGGAGAGCTAAGTGGTTCGTTATTTAGGTAGTTTTTTGTTAATTATTTGGTTATTTAGTTGCTTAGTTCCTAATGTACTTAGTTTTTTTATTTAATCGGTTTGTTTTTTCGTTAGATATTGTTTTGCTGCTTACTTTATGCTCTATTAGATATTTTCTTAGATGTTATTTTGTTAGTAATTTAGTTGGTTTGTTATTTAATGTCTTTGCCTTTAGATGATTAGTTAGATTGTATTTATTAGTTGATTTAATAATTGGCTGTCAGTTATTATATACTAGCTTGTTGAGTTTGTTAGTTAATTTGTCAATTAATTTATTAGATTTGTTAGTTCTTAGAAAGATATTTGTTGTAAAATTAGTTAAATTCCCTCTTAATATGGAAATGTGAATTAGTTCAAAATAACATTGTTTTTTTAGTTGTGACTTCTATTTATTTTATGGGTATTGTACATAACTTACATTGAAGGTTCTAAAGTTTTACAGTGCATCCATTGCTTATAATGTGTTGCAAAAATTGTTTATGTGTTTCCAGTTGTGCAAAACTTTTTGAATGGCGTACCAAGAAAAGAAGAAAGATGAAGAAGAGAAGAAAGAGAAAATAAGAAACAAGAAGTTGTTGAAGAGAAAATACAACAGGAAGAGAAGAAGAGAGAAGAGAAGAAAAAGAAAGAGAAGAACATAGAAAATAAGAAGAGTAAAATAATCTAGAAGAATGTTCAAGAACGAGAAAAAGGAAGGAGAAGATGGAGTAGGAAGAGGAGAATAATAATTATAAGAAGAAGAAGTAATTTGAGGAAGAGAAAGTTGAAAAGTAGAAAGAGAAAATTAAGAATAAGATGCACAATACAAAATATATCTGTTTTGACAGCCCTGTGTGTTCTGTATTCACCCCATGAATAGTGTACTATAGTCCCCAGTACAGGAGGACCCGATAGCTAATAGGTATTCAAATGCATGAAGTATGTTCTAATTAGATCCAACTAGGAACAATAGGAACAATCAACTGCAAGAACACTTCTGAGGTCGGATATTGAAGTCTCAATATTCATATAAAAAGAATCATTCTATAAAAACTCATCTCGTATAGAAAGTAGATGTCATTGATAGCCCCCTCAAAGAGGTTGACTAAATGTTATCTGCTTCCTATTGGAATTAATAATATTTTCTCAGTCCAAGCAACTATATCTGATATTTATATTGAGAAACTTTTTAGTATTTTAATACAAATCTATTCCACTTGAACTCCAACGACTCAAAACCTCACTTCCCCATCTTCATTAAATTTGGACTCGTCTGACACATGTGTGTAGTTGACCGCGGTCAAGTAATTGTTAACCTTTGCTGTGGCAAGAAGATCTAGTTCCTTGTGACCAGGCTACTCTCAGATATAATGTTTTCAAAATCAACTTAAAAGTACATAAGGGAACGAAAATGCTATGCAGCAAAACAATATTGACACTTCCCAGAAGTTTTGATTAGATAGTAAAATAATACAATATGTAAATTATTTAAAGCCAAAGGAAAATCTTTTAAATGGATTTTCGCAATTCACGTCACATGTGTACGGTAAAAAGTTTGTATTCATTTCATATCTATGAAGTATGTCAGACCAATTTTTTTCAATTTTTTTTATTAATGTATTTGCAATGCAACTAATTTGACAATGTTGAATTGCCTATATGGATGAAACGTATAGCTTGGAAATAGGAATTGGGTGTGAAAATTGTTTTATCAAACTTTCGTGGAAGATAATTCACATCTTGTCATCTATTAGAATCTACGAGTGTATTACTAATTTCCAAAACGCTCAGAAATTTAAAGGATACTATTCAGCCTTCGACCTCTTCAGAGGTGTTCTAATTGTCGTAATATTCTCAATATTTGGTGCAGCAGGCCACGAAATTGTACATGTAAACTAACGGTTGAGAATCACAGAAATGGAACTGGAGACTGTTCGCGATTGAAATATTCATTATCAGTACATCTATCTGCTTCTATAATGTAGAAACTCTTGAGAGTAGGTCAGTTGCTTTTTACAATGTCAACGTTTCGGCTATTTATTTGACCTGCTTCATGGCTATAAATATACTATAATGCAAGAAAAATATGCAGGTAGTGCACTTTTACATGATGAATCATAACATACGAAAGCTAACAATATTTCAGCTATAATTTGCTATGTAATAGGGCAGAGATAACCCTTACAACTAATTACCTGTAATTACGGATATGTTAGGCAGCAGTGTAACGCATATGTTAGGTCTTCTTGTTGTTATACTGCTTTAGTGATCTCGGCCATCGGATCGGCTATCGCATCTTTATAAAAAAAAAAATAGCCTCTGCCAGAGGTCTAAAAGTAGCGAATGAAGGCGAACGCAAAATACTGTTGCATACCAAGCGAACACTTTTTTGCCATTTTTTTTTGCATTTTTTTGGTAAGTTTGCATATACTAGGCTTTTTGTGTAAACCAGCTTTGGTTGAAATGTTTGTTTAAATCTATTTTCGTTTTCATACTAGTATTTCAACTAGATCAAAAAGTGGAACTCAATGAAGAAAATCAACAGGTTCTATTGTTCGTTTAATATTTCTCGCAACTTGTCAGCAGGGAGTGGGAAATGTGATATTGATACTTGGTCACTCTTTCTGAATGTCATTTGTGCTTACAATCGAATGGTACTACCCTCACAAAAATACAGTACTTTCCCCCTTTTCGCATATTTCGCTGAGAACTGTGACACAAATAATACAAATTCATGTGTTCTTGTTCTGTATGAAAATTTAAAGAAGAAAATATTTGTAGTTTTGGTGGGTGTTAATACGCCCAGTTTTCTTCGGCGATATTATTGCAAATTCTTCTCGCCTTGTGAAAATCGTCCACTTCACTTGGCGGTGGATTAATACATAAACAGTCTAAGCACGAACCCTTAGGGCCTCCGTCGGATAGAGAACCCGAATCATTTTTTGAATAAAACTTCATAACAATTCATAAACATTAATATATTTTAATATTAATTTGTAACATTGAAAATGCTACAGTTTATTTTCACGTTTATTCTAATTAATTATATTCGAATTATTATTATTATTATTATTATTATTATTATTATTATTATTATTATTATTATTATTATTAAAAAGTTTCCATTAGCGGTTTCTCAGGAGATGGAACGGGGAAAGTCCCCTTTACATATTTTCTTGTCTGAAATTACCAAATAAAACATTCGATTGAGGGAGAATGTATAATTTTTTAGTTAATATCTCTGAGAAAATTCACTTTGATCGAGTTTTAAACAAAGCCCGCTCCGTTTTTAAGCGACACGAAATCGATTTAAAATCGCTCTGTGGAGGTACTAACAGACTTTCTTCCTCGGTGAGTCAATTGGCCACTATCCCACCGCGCTCCTGCGGCCAAAAGAGGAAATGTTTATTATGAGAGCTACACAGCTGTGTGTCCTCCTTACTTGCACTACTGTCTACAGGCCTCTCTGACAATTGTATAAACTTTTCATTAGACGTGGGCGATATTGCACGTCACAAAGGGACACGTATTTAACGCTCTCTGGAAGAGCTGAGCAAATGGCGTGCGGTGTAATGTAATCTTACAACGTGGACTGGCGCCAGACAAACTACACTCATAGATCTCTCTTCCTTGTCCCATCGACACTTTGAATTGACAAGTTGATTGTTTCTTTTCAAGTAGTTTATGCAGTTGATTTCTTTGACATTTCTCCTCTTGAGAAAAGTGCACAAACCGCCACCGGTGGATCCATAGTTTCACCAAGCTTCGGCCCTTTAAGACATTAATTCGGCCCTGGATTTGCTCCATCTGGCTTTCCGATTTAAATGGCCCAGAGCATCAATTTAGGCCGAATTTTCGACACTAGTTTCATAGCTACGTCGAATTCAGTCGCTGTCTTGAGGAGAATTCCAGCTGTTGGCTGCTCTGATCGGTACTTTTCCGTGATTTCTCCGATCAACACCAGGCGAACGCAGGAGCAGTCCCTAATAAACGGGCAAAGCACCACTCGTTATCTTTCCTTCCACGTCTTTGTCCTACCCTCACCCCTTCTTATACACACTTGCACTTACACGTTTGCACTTACATCCACTGCACTACCACACATGCCTGGAGACCAGTCGGGAGCTTATAGCTGGTCTCGGCCGGGGCGGTGTCCCTCGGTGGGAGATACCTGGGTGTGGGAAAATATCACATGACGACGGGTAGGTCGGCGCCAGATCTCACCATCCAGCGGGAGAAAATCACCGCTACCTCCCCCTGACAAAAGCGTATACAACACTTACGGGACTATTGCCCATAGCAGTGGACGTGTTTGGAATGGTCAATGAACGCATCTGGCGTGGCGCCTCTCCCGGTTGCAGGTTCCCCGGGCAGCTGAACGCCGACCTGCGCAAGCTGGCGGTGAACATGGTGCCGTTCCCGCGCCTGCACTTCTTCATGCCGGGCTTCGCGCCGCTGACGTCGCGAGGCAGCCAGCAGTACCAGGCGCTGACGGTGCCCGAACTCACGCAGCAGATGTTCGACGCGCGCAACATGATGGCCGCGTGCGACCCGCGCCGCGGACGCTACATGACGGTGCGTTAAACACCCTTGTTGGGAAAGAAATCAAACATTATCCTTATTTTTAATTTCTGGCAAACCACTCATACCGGCTGAGGTGGCTTAGGCCATCGATTGATGTCACTCCAATGCGTCTGACCGGGAATTCCTAGGATTCGAGTCCCGAAGGTGGCCAGATTATCGACTCAAGCTAGATGACTAGGTCGAATTCAGCTGCTGTCTGCAGCAGAATTCTAGAGGCCGGTTGGTCTGATCGGTAGTTTTCCGTGGTTTCCGTTTACACACACTTACACTAACATGCACTACACTACCACACATGCGGGGAGGCGAGTTGGACTTAGAACTTGTCCCGGCTGGGGCGGTGCCCCGCTGGTGGGAGATACCTAGTTAGGGAAACCCTGCTAGTTGACGGTAGATCGACGCCAGATCTCGCCATTCAGTGGGGTAAGATCATCGCCACCTCTCGATGAAAAACATGCACTACACTTACGGAAATGAAAACCTTTGCAAATGACTCGCCCGGAATCACTAATTAGTCAATCAACAAATTTTCTTAAAAACGGCTTCAGTTTTTTTCAATGTAAAGGTAAATGTTGGACCAGATCCTTCTATAATATTATTAAGGGTATATTTCAAATCTACTATTAGAAATTCTAGAAAAATTGAGAAAACGTGAACATTTTAACGTTTTTAAAATTTTCAAATTTCATACGGCATTAGACGGCAGTTGAGAAAAGAGGGAGCAAAACAAAAAACAGCCTAGACTGAGGAGATAAGGAAACTAGGTGATAAGGAAATAAGATAACTTGCACGAGAAAGCCTTTGCCATTCTGTAGCACCTAAAATTAATTATAGGTACACCAGTAATTAGTTTATCAATTTTTATCAAAACTTTTTTTATTTTCAATAGTATATAAAATAAGTTCTATCTTTTTAATATAATATTTTTTATTTTTGAATAATTATATTTACAAACTATATGAATCCTTCTGTATTTATCACAGTCTTCTTTTGGTCAGCAAAAGATACCAATTCTGACAATAATGTAAAATGAATTTTTTTTTATTTATATTATTACATTACATTTCCAAGGAATTTTCATTTCTTGGTTTGAAAATTAAAGAGATTATTTCCTTTTGCGCATCTAGGATGGCTTGTGGGCAGTGACCTTCCCGTGATGTTCCGAGTTCGATTCCCTTAGTTTCTGTAGCTGTATGACGAAGAAATGCTCAAGCAGGTCGAGTTTGCTAGTTGCGCTGAAGGATATATATCATGTTCGCCATATGTCTCTCTTACCCCCAAGCATGGGAATTAAACTAGACCCAGGCATGGGGGACACAGTTAGCTAGCCGGCAAATCGGACAATCGACCAAAAAGTGCCCAATACATACACATCTCCTTTTACAAAATACAATAATTATGTTTTATTATGTCATTTGCTGTAGTATTGGAATACTTTTGTCGTGTACTTTTTTAATTGAAAATTTTCGGGTCCCCCCAACCGATAAAATTTCAGCGGCCCATAAACAAGCAAACCTGGTTTGCAACTCTTACTGCCAAACCTGGCTTGCTCGAGTTGTAAATCTATTTAATACAACAGAGGAGCAAACAGGCTTGCGAGTCTGGATTTTACCGTTTGTATACTATGTTGCCATCATAATGATACTCCTATGAAGCATTTTTGCAACCCGATGCTCGTATATGGATTCCGTTAGGACCCCTAACTGACCCCGGCACTGCGCCTGTCTTAGAAAACCTATCAGTCTTTGTATCACGCTTGCAGGTGGCGGCGGTGTTCCGAGGCCGCATGAGCATGAAGGAGGTGGACGAGCAGATGCTGAATGTGCAGAACAAGAATAGCACCTATTTCGTCGAGTGGATCCCCAACAATGTGAAGACGGCCGTCTGCGATATCCCGCCGCGCGGTCTCAAGATGTCCGCAACTTTCATCGGCAACACCACTGCCATCCAGGAGCTGTTCAAGCGCATCTCGGAGCAGGTACGTAGGACAAATTTGCACTGTAGGCTCTTCAGGAGTCTTTCAAAAAAACGTATACAAATATCTTCATTTTGATCAGCTTATCGAATAATTTAACAAAAATGTTCTATTCCTTCAAGTGTACTGAAACGTATTGCAAACGGACCTCGCCACAAGCAGAAAGTCTAGCGCCGCGCAGGCACCCAAGCCGTAGTATTAGGGCTTAGACAGACGCCGTTAGGGTGTCGCAAGCGGGAGGGGGCTCAAAAGGCTAGGAATTCAGGTGTTCAATATTCCAGACGTATTTTGGAATCTTCTCGGAATGATGGGAACTACAGCAGCTTTCAACAGCTACAGGTCTAGTGGTGGAAATCTGTAATATTTATTCTTAAATTCTATTTACATAGCTAACTTATGGCCTAGCTTACAAACTAGATACTTACAAACTAATCTGTACACTATTTACATTATTTACACTGGTCAAAGTATACACATGGCGTCGCGGCGATCGCACGATATTGGTTGCCGCGCGAACGCGAGTATGACGTCACGAGTCACGTGAGCTGACAGTATAAATCTAAGAGCGCGAGTCGCGGGGGTGGGTCTTGAGCAGAGTGGAAGACTTCGTGCGGAAGCACAAAACTTGCGCCCGGGGCGGTCCGTTGACGGGCGATGCTCGAGGGGCAACCCTTGTGTTGGTAAGCCGTAGTAATTCCACTTTTGACGAGTCCCGACAGTGACAGGATTTTACAATCTAGCAACATACCTATACTTGTTTTACGAGGTATCTGAGGGCATTATCTTCAAGATGGAATAAGACACGACGTTTTGCGTCTTTCTTGGTCCTGCTGCAAGATCTCGTATGGTCGCGACGGTATCAAGCAGTTCTGCAGATCAAGCGACTCTAGCGGCAGGAGTGAGAAAGACTCAAAACCTCGTGCTATGTTCCATCTTCGGATGCCACGTTAGAAAAACTCAAGTATAGGTTGAGTTCAGTCGCTACCTGGAAGAGAATTCTAGCGGCCGGCTGCTCTGAGCGGAAGTTTTCCGTGGTTTCTGCGATCAACACCAGGCGAATGCCGGAACAGTACACCTGCTCTAACAAACGGATCATAGACAGCGCGCGATTTTTCCTTCCTCTCCCTTGTCATTTTCTGACCCCTTACGTACACACACTATACTCACTTGCACAACACCTATTAGGAGATCAGTCGGGAGCTTAGAGCTTGTTCCGGCTGGAGCAGTGCCCCGCTGGTGGGAGATATCTGGTTGAGGAAACCCCGCAAGTCGACCGCTAGTTTGGCGCCGCATTTCACCATTTAGCGGGGAAGATCACCGCCACCCCCAAAGATAAAATATGCAGTACATATTCGGGCCTAACGACCTTAGCAATTGATGCGCCTCGAATCAATCAATAATGCGAAACATATTTTAAGGCACTGTCCGTCTCCCTTCTATCAAATTGTCTTCAAATGAAACATTTCCATAGTACAGATACATTTACTCCTCACCGTTTCCACTGTAGAGGTTCTTAGCGAAGTGATAAACCCCGCTACCCAGAACCCAGACTTGGTCCCTTCCAAAAACATAATGAGTTTCTAACCATTCAGCAATAACTTTGTATGTGGAGCCATATTCACAATTCTGCCTTGGGGGATGATGGAATTGGCACCACGCCTAAAGTATTGCGCGGAATTCAATTGTAGCATCGTTTCCCCAAGCGGTTTATTCGAAGTCGAAAATTCGCCTCAACGAGACACGAACCTAGAACCTTTTCTGAGAAGTGTCAGTTGTGAACTCTCAATTACTTACTTTAAGGAGATTCACTATCTCAAAAGCTCAACAAAAACGAAACTATGTCACGTCCGCACCTCAAACTTTCAAACTGATTTAAAAAATGCACGAGGCCCACAGTAGTAGTTATATCTAGTACAGCAATATTAGTTCAATATTCTTACCTTCTCAATTTTTTTATTGATTCTTAACCCCCATAACTCTCTTCGTGCTCATTATTTCGTATTTTTCTTCTGGACACCCTTTGTAACGAACGGGTTAGTATTTTTGTTTCTGCTACTTTGATGAGGTTTAATTGAAAATTCAAATATTCGATGTCAGTCTAATGGCCCCATGTCCGAAGGCAGAAATTCAAATAGTATGTTATCTAGTGTGGCGCATGGTTTTCATTTGAGGAAGGTTTACTTTCAGGAACTCTCGATAAACTTTGAGTTATCAAAACGTGCATGAAATAGTAATTCTCTTTATCATTAATGACTGATAAGAGATAGTCTGAGGGGAGTCAGTAACAGCGGAAAAGCTTTTAACTAACACTGTTCCTGGTGATCCATTGAACTCGGAAGGAATCGTCAACTACGTGAAATCGTATTTTGCTTAATTAACAAAAATCGCAACTTCAATATAATATAACGAACTAATGAAATAATTCAGGCTTGGAAAGTAAACCATATTGAACGAGTGTTCTCTTATACACTGTATCACTCGTGAGATCAAGAATAATTGCAATAAAAATCACACATGAAAATCGAATTTATGGTTCAGACTGTAGAATGGAATGTCGATGTATCTCCTGAAAAATACTCCTTCACATAAGCATTTTTATAAATTTATATATATATATATATATATATATATATATATATATATATATATATATATATATATATATATATATATATATATATAAAATTTTACAGCAGTGGGAGAAATAATGCTGAATAATGGGAATAACGATCGGGGAGGATAACTTATATTCATTATATTTTGGCGACAACCAGGTAGTAATTGTAGAAGATGCGGACGATTTGAGTTTTATGATCCGTAAACTCAATGAACATTTTTTAAAAGCGGGACTTACTATCAACATGAACAAATCTGAATACCTGGCAGTTAGGAACAATGCGACGAAGATCTTCTTCTGGAAAATGGGGAAGAAATGAAAGGCGTAAACAAATATAAATATTTGGGTGTACTCTTTAACAAAAAGAGAAATAGCCGAGAAGAAATTGAAAGACGAATAAGCTTGGGGAGATACGTGACACGAAGTATTAACTCTGTCTTATGGAACAAAACCATCACTAACACTTCTACGTCTTTTCTTCACACTAGTGAAGAGTGTTACAACGTATGGTTCAGAAGTTTGGGAAGTTGACAAAAGAACAAGAGGGAAGCTGTTGGCCCTTGAAATGGACTACTGGCGTCGAAGTTGCGATTACAGCACACGTGACAGAATCGGAAACAATGAAATAAGAAGGAAATGGATGTAAAGAAATGTATCCATGACGAAATAGAGAAAGAACAAATCGTTTGGTACGGTCACGTTATGCGAATGACAGACAAAAGATGGCCTAAACGAGTCCTGCAATGGGTACCGACAGAAAGACAGATGAGAGGAAAATCCAGACTTGCATGGCAGCAGGGAGTGCGAGAGGCTATGGGCAAGCGAAATGCAGGAAGATCTATGGTCAAATAGAGAGGCATGGAGACTAAAAGCAGAGACACGGCGACAGCTGTAGAGCAACTCCGTATTATATATATATATATATATATATATATATATATATATATATATATATATATATATATATATATATATATATATATATATATATATATATATATATATTTGCTTAACTCAAACAATCAATGAAAATATATCCTTATATATGACAAAGCCCCGTAGAGGGGTTTTGGAGGTTGTGTTGAATACTACATGGGCCTCGCATACTTTATCTTGTTCCCGACTACCACATGAATTCGTACAAAAATGTGTCACACATGAAAGTCTCCCACGCTGAATGTAGTACATAACTCGGATGTTAGATGATCAAAATGACGTTGATTGAGTCAAACGTCATCACCCCGGGAAGCAGCTCCCAAAATTGCACTGACCCCCCCCCCACACACACACACACACTTTCTATCGCATTGGCGGGCAAAATCCATACTTTGTCGACTCTTAAGGAGAGGGACACACGTAAAAATGATCATTAAGTTAAGTGAATAAATATGTTACGTTGGTATGTTTTGCTAGTCAAAATCCCCCTAACATTCATATGGGAACAGGTTTAGAGAGAAAAATACTCTTTCTTTGCCGACGAAATACATGACTTTTCTAAGGTTAAAACCGTTCTCTTGCAAATTAATTTTTGAGGTGACTCACTTTTGAATGATTTTGTGATTCTGCGACATTGCATTTGATTTTTTTCTGGGCTTACCAACTGCTACGGTCATTAGTTTTGCTGATGTAGTGCAAATTATATACCGGAAGGTGGCGGTGCCCTCAAGTGTAAGTGCGTGTGAGGAGAGAGGTGGAGATGAGGATGGGGAAGAAAAAATCGCGCGCCATCCGAGGGACGTTTGTTAGGGTCCTGCTCCGACATTCGCCTGGATTGATGGGAGATATCACGATAAACTATCGAGCTGAGCAGCCGTTGACTGGAATTCTCCTCCAGAGAGTGGTGGAATTGGACCCAGCAATCTAATTGGTGTCGAAAATCCGCCATCGATGCGATTCGAACCCTAGGACCTCGCGTTCAGAGATATTACAGCGGCAACAGTATTTGTCCCGAGCATTCTCATCCAGGGTGTGCCATTTCTTTGTGAAGTAGCTTTTCTGCAGTGACACCCTCTGCACGTCCGAACTGAATGTGCACCTTTTTTATTTCGTCAGTTCTCCGCCATGTACCGACGCAAGGCCTTCCTGCACTGGTACCTGGGCGAGGGCATGGACGAGATGGAGTTCACGGAGGCCGAGTCCAACGTGAACGACCTCATCTCCGAGTACCAGCAGTACCAGGACGCCCCCGCCGAGGAGGAGGGGCCCTATGAGGACGAGGAAGAGGAGCCGGAGGACGCTTGAGGACGAAGGAGCCCCCTTCCCCCCCCCCGTCCCCCGACCCCCCTCGTCTGACGTCTACGCGCGTCCACACTTTCCCCTCACCCCCCACTATCACGTTGACAGAGAAAACGGAACCAGGTCGTCAAAATTGCCCTCTTATTTCACTGTTCATAACTTTGAGGTCACTTTATGGAAAAAAACGGAAAAATAAAAAACATTGGGCACTGTCGCCTTAGAATTTATTTTCGTAGTACGTTGGTAACATTATCTGCAATCTTATCATGACTACCTATGAAATACAACAGATGGTTCGGCTGTACCACCAAACGCCTGATTGATTTACGAAAAAAGATAAAATTTTCTTATGCAACATGAGTTTCTTGAAACATACTTGTACTCTTTTAAACAATCAATGAATTTTTGATAAAAGAGAAATACACGTGAAGGGTAGAAGATACATCTAAAACATTCAATATAGCACTGGTGTTAAAACCGATGAAACTCAAAAGACGACAATTATTGTCTTGTAAGGTCTTTCCTGGATATGAAACTGTGGTCCGAAAAAATCAAAATCATTTTTCTGTAAAATATACACTTCTATTTTACTTAAATTGCTCTGTAAAGCTTCCTTGATAAACTGAATTTGGTTAAAGGGTAGAACGTTTTGGTGCAATGTAATAATCTTTTCCAAGTACCTTTACGGATATTTTTCTGTTGCTTCTGATTGTAGGTGCTTTGATTCATTCATTCTTAGCGCGTGATCAAAGGAAGTATAACGTATCTTAGAATTTATTGGTCAGATGTATGGAAAGTGGGGTACAAGGTGGAGAGGAATTGGTAATGGAGATGAGAAAATCTGGAGTATGTTCAATGATAAGAAGAGGTTTCATAGTAGGAGCGGAATCGTTACCGAAATCATGTTTTCCAGCAAGACAGTAAATCACGTTTTCCGGGAAGTCCCTAGCGGAATTCATTAACTACGCTCCTGGTAGTCTCTGAATTAAAGTTACTCCAGACACCGCGAGTTCCTGTGTGGGTGACTGTCTGGGAACCCTGGGGATCCAACGTCGCCCAGCCCCTGGCCTAAGGGATAAAAAGCAATGACAGACTACGGCTGCCGAGGAGTATTACTCCACTATTCCGTTCGACCCCAGTAAAGGGTTTATAGAGCGTTGTTACGAAAAAAAACTTACAGAACTTGAAAAAAAGGTTCGTTTCCATAAAGTTTTCGTACTAATAATTCTAATATGAATTTGAATTTGTTCTGCTTCAATTTTGCTGAAAACTAGCAACATTAATAGGAATATTGACATTTGGGAATGTTTTAAATACCTTAAAAAATTGGAAAAATATCTCTAACGTTTTTGAAAACTGCGCAAACGTTTTTTACAGAAATATTCTTTTCTGGGGGAAATGAAAGCTAAAAACCTGCTTGAACAGCCAAATTTAATGTGTTTTTTACGGTTAGAAAAATACTTACTTTTACTTTTATCGGCGTTTTCTCTTGTCAGCGGTTGCCTTTTATTTTGCGGTTCCAGACTTCTCTATGCCCCCATAGGTTGTCATTCATTCTCCTTTTACGTATAGCTTCAATTATTCCTGAATTCCAGGTTTTATGAGGCCTTCCTCTTTTCATTCTTCCTGGAGGAAGTCAGTCGAAGACATTCTTACCCACCTTGAATCTGACATTCTTGTCAGATGGCCATCACATTGCAGCGTTTTATTTCCAAATCTGGTCACAACAGATTCCGTTTGCTACATCCGTTCATTCTATAAATTTGGCAGCTCCTTCTTAGTCCATCCATTCCTACTTCACACAATTTCCGCTTCTGACGTTTCGCCTCTCTCCACTATAGGTTGGAATTCTTTCAATAATAGTCCTTACGATAATATTTTTTGTTCCTACGTGAATTTCCCGACACCATTACACCCCACTCAACATTATTATCGCTTCTCTTGCCAGTTTAATGCGATCATCTACGAGTATATTCTTTTAATTATTTCCAGGCTTGTGTCGGATTATACCCAAATACTTGAACGATTCAACTAACTTAACTTACTTCCTACTCCTTGAACATCCAAGTCATTACCTTCCCCTCCTACTATCAAATACTCTGTTTTCTACAAATTTAATTTAAGTTCACCCTACACATAGTACTATTTTTCGGATCATCATCCCTGACTTGAGCCACTATTACCTGATCATTCGCAAATAGTAGGGAATGTATTGCTTGTCCCTCTACTCAAACACCCATTCCTTGACACGAGCCATTCCATACTTTAAACACCTCTTCTAAATAAAGGGTACCCCGGATAAAATGATAAGAAGTTCCCCTAAACCAAATGACATATGAGTGATTACCTTATGATTCGAACTTAAAAATAATATTTTGAAAGGTTTCTTATCCCTCGTCCCACCGCCCACATGCTTCTACAGCCAAAAACGTGGTTTTTAATTTTATTTTTTTTTCGGCAACCTAGCACTATTTTATTTGACTGAAAAAATATGATAAATAAGAAGACAATTCATACTTCTAGAAACATATTTTTTGATATTTTCTCAAATTCAAATACAAACACAAAAAATGTTTTTGAAAAAATAACAAAAAATATTTTTTATTGTCTAAGAACTATGGAACAAGCTTGAAAACAATCTCACACGTTCCTCTTAAAACACAAATTGCTGTGAATGTTTTTCATATTTTTTGACAGCCGGGCTGCAGTTAAAAAAACTAGAGGTATTTTAAAATGGCATAAATTTTCTAGTAGTAAGTTTTCTAATTTCCTTGGTGTTGACTGGTACTGTACAATCTTGCCCTTCCTTCTTGCCAGCTGCCATCTATCGCCGCCCATAGTATGCTTTTTTTTATTTTCTCAACTTTTCTGTTTCCAAATTGTAGAACCGAAATATTATTTTAAGAATATCAAAGAAGACTAAAACCTTGTCCTAAATATCAATTTTCATTGAAATTTTTGGAACCGTCTTAAAGAAAATGGCGATAAACGTTGTGAAATGCGAAATTTGAAGCTTTTTTCACAGGAATCTATGGAGTTTTCGAAAAACATTATTTGAAATAATTTGAAGGACTTCCACTAATAAATTCTATAATGTACGGAAATGTGCATTATAATGGCGTGAGAGATATTTCAAAGAAATTACATTTGAGTATTTTTTTAAAAAACAAAAGATTACACCAAAATGAACTTTACGTCATATTAAACAGTGAAATTAGCACTATCCATTGGAAAAATTAGTAGAAAAAAATTGAAGCCATTTTAGATAAAATGGCGTTTGAGCGTTTCTGAAAATTCGGAATATAGAGCTCATTTTTACAGAAAACTGTTGAGTTTTCGAGAAAGTTTATTTTACATTATGTAAAGCACATATGCTCACAAATCTAATAAAGTGAAGAAATCGTCTCCAGTGTAAATATTTCCGACGTGAGAGACAAGTCAAAAAAATTACATTTTGTAATTTTTGAAAAAAACGAAAGAACAGAGCAATATGGTGTTTACGTCATCGGATAGGGTGCATTTGGTACTATCCCTACCAAAATTTGCAGAAAAAATTTGGAGCCGTTCATGAGAAAATCTTGTTTTTGTTATTTTTTAAAACTGCAAATATTGCATGCACTATCGTACGAAAACTACTAACATTTTCAAAAAAATATACATGACCATAATGAAAATTATATTTATGGACAAAAAATTTCATTTGTAGGAAAAATCTTTATCTTCAATTTTATAGTTGAAGACGCCGGAAAACATCAAACTTTTGCAATTTTCGAAAATCAGAGTTAACCGTGGAAATCGGACATATGCCACTTTTATAAGTGTATTTTACTCTATTCTTACAAGACATTTAAAGAAAAAATTTGGAGCTGTTTTTGGGAAAATTTTGAAAATGTGCGGGGGGCTTCATATAAAGTACTCTCAAATATTAAAGAATGATATTCAAAATCTCAAAGCTTCAACTGGAGCCAGATGGACAGGGCTTTCTTCAATTTGCAAAAGACTTACGCATTGTTTAGGCGCTAGCAGTGTTCACGGACGGACGGACGGAGGACGGACGAGGACGGACGGTCGTGGACGGACGGACGTGGGCGGACGGACGTGGACGGACGGACGTGGACGGACGGACGTGGACGGACGGACGTGGACGGACGGACGTGGACGGACGGACGAGGACTGACGGACGGGGACGGACGGACGGGGACGGACGGACGGGGACGGACGGACGGGGACGGACGGACGGGGACGGACGGACGGGGACGGACGGACGGGGACGGACGGACGGGGACGGGCGGGCGAGGACGGACAAACGGGGACGGACGGACAGGAACGGACGGTCGAACGGACGGACAGGGAAGGACGGTCGGACGGACGGACGGGGACGAACGGAAACGGACGGAGGCGGACGGAGACGGACGGAGACGGGCAGACGGAGACGGACGGAGAGTCGGACGAACGGAGAGACGGACGGACGGAGAGACGGACGGACGGAGACGGACGGAGAGACAAAGAGACACACAGATGGACGGACGTTTTGAAAAAAACACTTTTTCGGTATCAGGGGACCCCAAAACGTGTATTTCCGTTGAAATCTCGAAATCGATTTTCCACAGCATTACATAACTTTCTCTGTACTACGTATATTACTCCGTATATACGTATGTATACGAGAAAGTAATAAGTCTTTTGTACTCAAGTACTTGGCTGTCCGCTGCGTCCTTGGCACCTGCGACGTTTCTCCATGAGGAAGGTCATAGATTGGCGTCTGAAACGTTGGTAACGTTGGTTCAGTCCTCTGGCCTGAAAGGTTGGAAGTAGCCTGAGGGGCAAAAAATATATTTAACGCCCTAGATACATAAATATTATACTCTTGTGGGCCTTTAATACTCTTTATGCCCCCGGGCCTTTAGAATATGTTATGCCCGCCCCACTACCATCGCAACAAACCACACTTTTTTTTGAAATTGGTTTATAAACTATTAAGGACTGTAAGAAATGTCAGTGTCGATTTACAAATTATTGAATAATATGATAATTGAATTATTAGAACGTTTTTTCTAATTTAATGTTCCTGTCAGTCACTTCTACTTCACTGCTTTTACAATTTCAGTTAACTTAAAACAAAGGACAATATTCATATTTTATTAATGAATAAACTCTACTGAAGCATAGAATAATTGAGTCGCAGGGAGTCGTGAAAATGATTTTGGCAAGTCTTCGAAATAATCTAAAAGGACTGTTACATTAATGGAATTCACATTGTTATTTTCCATCCAAATCTTAAATATACCATGGTCCTTTTCATTCGACTCCGGTTATAGTGAACTTCTTGGGACAAACATGTTTGGTTCACTATATCAGAGGTTCATTATATCCGATGATGTGAAAATTAAATGTAATTTCTTCACAATGATTGATTTTATTTATATACCGCGAAATTCATTAACAGCACGAACTGAAAATTTAAATATCTGCGGTTAAATATAAATATGTGCGGTTTTGGCACTAGTGCTGTTTGCATGGAGAACGTTGCATAATTTTATTATTTAATGTTATGTCTTTGGATACCTTTTTCTCAATATTTTTAAATTGCGTGGTACCGCCGGAAGAGTAAATCATTTGAACCAAATGAAAAATCATTTAAATCCTGGTTTACTATTGTTATAACTGAACAAACATTTAAAATATACACACGTCGAATTGTAAAATTTATTTCTTTAGACGTTTGCTAAATAGTAGGCTACTCATCGAACATTGGAATGGCCTGGCAAAAGTGAAAGTTTGGAAACTGGACCTTCACGCACATAGCGATGTGTTGATACACACAAACACGTCTGCCTGTCCGTCCTTTCGTCGGCCCGTCTCTGAAAAAACACTACCTTCTAAACGGTCCACAATTTTTGTTTGTTTTTTTAAAAATTCTTTTTTCAGAAATGGAGTCTTCGATCGATCTGTCTGGACTTAACAAAAAAAATATTTTGAGAAAACAAAGTATGTGATTTTCAGGGATGCTGTGTACGTCTAACAACTGAAAAAGAAACATTTTTGTTAACCGTATTATATATATTTTATTTTATTTTTCAATTACACTTATCGTATTTATTTTTATCTCTATCAAATAATACATAGATCCGACAAAATGTGGAGGGAAATTGAGTCATGGCCCCGTTTTCTTTCAATCCGCCACTTATCTTCTCCTGGAATTGTCGGTAATTCAAAAAGATATCGACGTAGCCGTGCTCGTAGAAACAGGTTGAAAGTGCGGTCAAAGGTCTTCCAAGAGGCGATTCCATTGCGCACGCCCGTTCGACCCTTGCCCCACCAGCGCCGCTCGCGGCTTGGCGTGCAAACAGGGCGTCCCGGCGCAACGCCCGCAGTGACACGTTCTCAGCGGCTCCCCGTTGGAGGTCGTTTGTGTTGTTCTGTCGTCTACTTGCCGGTTGCGCCCGCGTCGTGGATCAGCTGGGCGGCATCATTGTGTTGGTTGATTGAAGTAGGTACTTTATCTAAGTGTTCATTTATTTGTTACAATAAGCTGTCGAAAACTATGTACAGTTTTCCTGTTTACTCTAACAACGCTCGATATGATTCGTCACCAAGCGTAGGCGTTTAGTTAGGTGCTGCAGGCAGAGGCGGAAACGACGTCGAAAATTAGGGAATGCATGAAATATTATTTCCCATTGGCAGAATATGCAGCATGGAAAGGAGAAATAATTTGAAAAACCATAAATTTAATTGGAGCTTAATTTTAGGGTGAACTTTCGTGTTTATGAATTAATTCGTGAATAGTAAACTGCCTGTTTCCTCTTTTAAGTAATACCAATTAATGCAAGTTAATGAATATTTGATATTGTTATTCATTGACTCTCAATAAATCGTGTATTTTTGTGTTAATTGGACAGACGGTCTGTTGAGGATGTATATTTTAACTAGGAATTCCAAAGATAATGTTTGTAGCAAAATTATCAATACAGAGGAAAATTAGTTTGCATCTGACATGTTGCCAGTATTTTTCCGGTCCTTTTTAATGTTTACATTTGCGTTATGGATATTTAAGAGGAATGTATACTAATGCAGGGAATATTGGTTGATTTTCACCAAACTACAGAAATTATCATTTATAAAAAAGAAAAACCTAAGATTTTCAAGAAGGGTAAATTAAGAAGCAAATATTGAGGATACAAAATGTCATGGAACCGTTTTTAATTTATATTTTATAATTTCTCTTTTGTTGAAACATGGTTTTGAATTCTAGCAAATGCTTTAGTTCTGCCCAATATTCTAGGATGAACTTACAACTTATTACTTTACTTGCAATTAGGAAATGGTATTTTAAAAACTTCATTTTCAGTTTCCATGTTGGTTAAGACATTGGTCAGATAATTCCTTAACTCCATACAAATAATGGAAGTCAAAAGCATTATAGCTTCCCATTTCATTTTGAAATAAAAAATTATTGTAGATCCGATGGATTGTAAGCATTAGGATTTGATCACACTACAATGCTGCATTAACAATGTGTCATAACATTTATAAAATTTCAAAAGTTTTTCAACATAACAATCTTTCTATTCTTCAAAGTATGAAGTTCACCATTGTTGTTTTTAACTACAAATTTCAGAATTCTCACTTGTTAATGTGATTCAGTTTTCCCATAATAATTTCTGCAGATATAATTTAAAAAAATGTGGTTAAGTCTATTTCAGCAGCATTACACAGCTACTTAAATCATTGTGCTTCTTAGCAAGTTAAATTTATAAAACAACTATTACCCTGTATTTCTTATGTATTATAACAAATTCAGTCAGGATCACTTTCACTTACTATTACATTGAAACATTTAATCATTATTGATGGATGAAAAGAACCAATATACACAGAATTTAAATGGAAAAATGTCATGCATAGTTTTTTCAGTTATATTTGGTAGTCATATTCTGAGATTTCAGAATAGGACTACCAAATTCAGATTCTATATATAATTATTAGATCAATTAATATGGAACAAAATTTCATCTAGAAGAAAGGTAATTGTATTGGTCAGCAAATAAGACATGCATTTAGTAAGTGTCTAGCTTGTTTGCCAGAGCAGGGATTCTGGAAGTCACAAAAAATTGTGCAGATTTTATTTCTCTCTGTAGGCCACATACAATATTTGCTGTATTTCGATTAATAAATAAAAATATTTCTGCAATTCTATTTTACAAATTGTTCCTACCTGCAAATAAGAAAAATAGAAAATTTAATAATTTTGTTTTCTAAAAGCTGTATTCTTCTGTACATCCCAAACAATATCAAATATTAATTTTCAGTAAATTATTGATAGTGATAATTTCATTTTGTGTGGCTCACCTCTAATACACGTGTACATTTTTTTCTGGGGGAAAAAATGTGGATACTGTTAGTTTCCTGTTCAATTTTCTTCAATTCTTTAATTGTAAATTGTATTTGCTTCTTTTTTCCGAAAAGGGTGTATTATCAGAAAAAGTGGAAGTTAATTATATACAATTACTGCTTTATAAGAATTGAACAATTTGCTAGGACTATTGTAAAAAGTCAACAGCAGTTTGATAAATAATGACATTACTAATAATTATAATCAAGGCAGGTCATTCTGTGCACAATGTGTGATTAAGGATTGTAAAATTTAACAATTACCTATGAAGCTATTATGTGAAGTATCAATTCAGCAAGCGGAATATTATGTTTTTAGACAAATTGAATAAGTTTTTATTCTCTTCAGTTACTTTTTAAATATATTTTTGTAGCTGTATTTATTTGTGGGGATTCATTGATTCGAATAAACTTGTCACAATTTGTGTTTTTTTGTTTTCTATAGATAATAAAATACTTGTGCAAAAGCAGGATATTTCTTGAAAACATATTTTTTAAATCACTGATGAAATACAACAAGACATTCAATGTACTTCACTAAGGTGAATATTTTCTACAATTATTTCTCTCGCGAAGAAGGGTTAATTATATTATGTTTACACAAAAATATATCTTTTCATTTCAAGTATGCTTCTGGATTTTATCAAGGTTCATAGAGGAAATGAAATATGTTTAATTGTAATTGTGATTAAAGTGTACATTTCAGAATTTTTAGGTCATAAATGCATATTTTGAAAAGCATATTTCAATTTTTTTTAGAGCATAAATATCCTCTTTGTAGAGATTACTATAAGAAGGGACCGCGTTGACAGCTACTGCTTGGCCACTGCTGGCAACATAACTGCAGGTTATGAAAATGCACTCATGTTTTCAGTTACCTCATTTGTAAACGGCTTCATCACCATTTTTTGCAATGTCATCGCCTTGCAAGATGTACATTTGTTTTCCCAACCTGTCAAAGAGGTCCATTCTTAGAGTAACTTACACCTATCGTTAATAACACGATTCGTTCTGTGGTGTATCCGATTTTACTTAGGTTTTTATAACGTGACGCGCCAAGACATGACGACTTCACGTTGTAATATGTCACGGCTTTTCGGATGACCGAATCGAGCTGTGCTAGATACGGCAATGACATCTAGCGACACGATTAAGAAAGACGCGAAAACGTGATATATTCCATCGTGAAGACAGGCCTTGACGCGCCATGTTTTAAAAACCGAAGTACAATGCCGTTTGCGGTGCGCCTGCAAACCTCGTTTGGACGTATGCTCGCATTCGTGCGTCATTGCCAATGCATAGGCTGGCTTGGAGTTCCATTTCACTAGGGTCGTGTAATGAGATAAACTCGATTTCCGTAGTTAATCCGTTCAAAAAGCCCTTCCGAAAAAAGAAAATACGAAAATCGAAGCAATAGTTCTCTTTAGAAATTATGTAAATAAATTCCCTGGCCCAGACATTCAAAAATATTTTTAAAAAATAATTTTATATCACAAATTCTATCGTGTTTCTCGAAGGGCTGGATCTCACAACTTTCTTTGGTCATGTGATTATTTAATAGTTACATTCAATAAAAAAGATCAAAAATTATTAAGGAATATTGCAGATGAAAACATAGATAATATTGAACGAGAAATAAAGGCAGGTGATGCTTTGAGTGAACAGTTGTACGGGCAGGCAGAAAGTTTGGCAAGGACCACTTTTCACTGTACGGAAATTGGGTCACAATTTCAACGAAAGAGTTGTCGAAAACTAATGTTTTATGTTTTTTATTGTGAAACGTGTTGTCGTTTCTTTATCTTGAAAAGCAGAAGATGACAATTATTTTCAAGTTGAATACTTGTGGCTGCCCCGATACAAGTACTCTAGATAAAAAGGACCTACAGAAGAAATACCTGTATTAAATGACTTTACTTCCGTATTTTTAAAACTAGTGGTGTTAAAACAGCACTGTGCTTTCTCCCCCGTATTTTCTCGCAAAATTGTGCGAAAAGTAATACTCAGATTTTTGAAAATTTGTACATGATCTTATTTTAAAATTTATCTTTAAGGAACAGATTTCATTGAGGGGAAAAATCTCTTATCTTTAATATTTTAGTTGTAGGAAGACTCCGAAAAAACATTTGAAATTTTCCAAAAATGAGTGATTTCAACGAACATGAGACCTGCACCATTCTCTTAAACGTCCTTCACACTATACAACAACAAATTTTAATCAACGTTTTGTTGGAGCAACATTTTTTGAAAATCTGGAAAATGTCGCAGAGGTTTCGTGTAAAGTACTCCCCAAAATTGAAATAACGGTTTCAAATTCAAGATGACGCGACATCAGCCAGAATGATTGGGGAATATCAATTTTGGAGAAAATCGGCCGAACTGTTTAGACGTTAGCGTTGTTCACAGACGAATAGATGTTTTGCCGTCATTCGATTTGTCGGTATCAAGGACCCTCAAAACATGGATTCTAAAGTGTGCTACACCACGCAATCGAGATTTTTTCTTTCTAAATTTAAAAACTGGATTTATCCACTTTTTCGGTACTAGGGTCTTGTAATGAGAAGTTTTCTGCCGAAAATTCGCAGTTTTTTTCGCGCAGCAGAAAGAAAAGTTAACCGAAAATAAAGAAGCAGTCGAATTGTGTAAATTGGGTGCTTTTCTATTTTTGTGTTATTTTTGTATTTATTTTCTTTGTAAATAACAACCAATTAACATGTTAATGGAGTGTTTCTATGCTTCGGCTATGCAAACTTTTGCCTAGAGAGCATTTTTCAAACCAACTTTTGAGTGCTAATTGAGGCTCAGCTATTCAGAATATCCAAGAGGTTTATTAGAGAAAATATGCTTAAAATTGTCTTCAGAGCTTATATTTCAATTTTCGACGCTTCCTCCCCGGATACTGTGTGTATGTGTGTGTGTGTTTGTGTGTGTATGTCTCTCTCTCTCTCTCTCTCTCTCTCTCTATATATATATATATATATATATATATATATATATATATATATATATATATATATATATATATATATGTATATATATCGTTAAGCACCTCCTAAACGAAGTGTTCTAGGGCATTACAAACTAAAATTGTGGGCCAAAGGCCTCAAAGAAACGTTTCTCATACCGTAATTTACAGGATGAGTTTTTCTTGAACGTTCTTTTACGTTTTTACTTCAAATTTTTCCGCAGACTCGACTGATAAACATGGTCTCCGTGAGTTGTAAAATTTTGCAAAGCTACGTAAGTTTTCGCGGTGAATGCAATGATGTCTTTTTTATTTGACACAACACGTTTGCTTGCTAGCTCGTGAGCATGAGAATAGCTTTCATTAACACTACTGCCAGTTAACGATCTCTGGCCAAAGCTCAAATTTGCCTGGCTGGGAACACGTACAGGATATTTTTCTTTGTGATCCTCGACTCTGACGAAAACCGTTGTGCTTTCCCTACACTGGCGTAGGGCGTACGTAGGCAGAGCTATGTTCCTCGCAAAACAACAATGTTGTTGTTGTTGTTTTTGTAATATTAATCAACTTATGCAAAATCTCTACGTATTGATCACATTGCAACTAAAGCAGTATTCTAGTTAAAAGTATATTTTTTTTCTAAACTTCAAGGTAACAATTTTTAAAAAATCTTTCAAAAATGGTAATGAGTGGGGTGTCGGAAAGAAATTCGCCCTCCCCTTTAGAAAAAATTTCTGGATACGTTGCTGCTTTCCTAGGAGTCGACTTGGTGGGTAGGGAAGCGTCCGCTTTTCATTCTGTAAATGACTTGCTGTTTGAACAGTTTTCAATGGGCTCGTTTCCTCGTCGTTGCTGCATTGTTCTCAGGTCGCGTTCCGCCGGAAAGGGACTTCCTTTACCGATGCTTTTTTTATCGCTGTATCGGCATTCTTGTTATAACGAAATATGATTTGGAAAGTGGTATAGTTTGTAAAGACTGTCATTAACAATTTAGTTTGATAATTATTTCCTTATTTTGTAATTACAGCAAAATAAACTTTTACATTTTAATTACACATACTTCACATTTACTTAACATCACTTCATTTCATTATACATTTTAAAACTGATTGTACAGCACAGTGTTACAGATTGCATCTTCATCTTCAGGCACAAATCGATTTTAAAACAATTCTATCAAAAGTATTGTTTTGGTATTAGTTCTTGAATCGTCAAACACTTTGATGTATTTTTCATTTTATTCGAAAATTTTTAGAAGCACATTCAATGAGTACCTTCAATATTAGGTAGTGTTTACTTCAACACAATTATGCCACGTCATTGTAGAGGTTTCAAGAAGACTAAAAAATCATCACATATTTAAATGTATGTATAATATGGTTACCGAAAATTAATAAATAAACCCACCAAATTTTCGACCAGCCCCCCACCATCACCACTACATCTACGACCATCACCGCCACAGTAAATCCCGCCTTGCCCAGTACTATCCGAATATGTAATAAGTCAAAATCAGGATTTTAGTGACGTACACCACTCTACCCCTCAACAGCTCATATGGCTGTCGATTTGCTGTAGCAACAAACCAGGTGCGTGTTTCTTCCGGTCCGAGGTCCAAGGACAAGGCAGACAGCTTTCTTATCTGTCTGCTCGTTACGTAATGCTTTCACTTGTGAGCGATATGAATTTATGCTGCAAGACAAATCCTACATATGTCTGAGGTGTGGACTGAGCGGAACAGGGGAAATTACATTCGGAGAATTTCATCACTTTTCGACAATAAATAAAATTAAAAGTTAAATAAAAATTAAGAAATGTAGAAATCCAAGTGAGGATCATTGGGGAAGTCAGACTCCGAAGAATAGTTTGAGTATTGAATGATCGGTTATTTATTTTTTTATTTATTTTATTTTACTTCAAAAACAGTTAAAAACTGTCTATGAATTGCTATGGGGAAAAGTAAATTCTGTGCACGTTTTAAAAATTATGTGATCCCTAAAAAACAAAACAAAAAAACCGCTCCAATGTAATAAAATATATTTTCAAGGATAAATTAGCAATAAAGTTTGGGCTCCATTATGCCCTTCGTCAAGGAATAATACTTCCTGCCGCGACAGCATGGAAACGATAACTTGAATAACCGTATTTCTCACTGAATTCTAGAAGACGAACACAGAAAATGAAGTTACATTTATGTCCAGAAGCAAAACATTTCAGAATTTGTTCAATGGATCAAGGAAACTGGACGAAAAATCTGATCGAGATGGGGGTCATTGACTTGGAGGCTGCGGTACAATATTTGTTACAGGTTGTTTACATTTAGACAGTCCAAGTGGTAAATTATACATTAAATATTACTGTTAAAATTAATGTTACTTTCCTTGTGATGGTCAGTATAGTCTCTTAATTGTATAGAAACAGTTATGCAGTAGAAACGATTTCACTTGGGATTTCAACTTTTCTATCGAATTTAATTGTTTAATGTCATCTGGCAAAGTGTTGTAAACTAATGTACATGTATTGTACGTGAATTTTTTGTAATGAGATGTTGATACTGTCACCTGATGAATTGGATTTTTACGTTGAGTGTTGTAGTAATAGACATCGGCGTTTTCTGAAAATATATTCCCGCCCTTAAGCAAGTCATTTTTGACAAAAACCACTCGTAAATCAACAGACACGGTAATGGTAAAATTCGTAGATTAATAAAAAGAGACTTACAAGAATCACGTGCGTGGGATTTGGTTATTATTCGTACAATTCTTTTTTGTAATCTAAAAGTCTGGGAACTATAAGATGTATATTCCTAGAATATTATGCCATATCTCAGGCGGGAATGAAATTTCGCGAAATATACACAACGAGCAGTATGAAGGCTGACTGAATATGAAAGAATTCTGAACGCGTAGCATAATGAACTTAATTTTGTGTTCAATTCATTTAAATGGACGTTCCAATTAAGGTTTGGCTGAATTGAGAGACCTAAAAATTTTGTTGCCTTAACATCAGTCAATGGTACACCGTTCATTTTCAATGGAGCACAGAATTGTTTATTTGAAATGGAAAACTGCATCAGTTACATTATACTTCAACTTTTAAAAAAATACACGTTTTCGGTTGTTCAACTCTTGAATTTTAATGGTATTCAATGTCTCAATTATGATAAACTGTATTTAGAGATGACCTCGTCGAACATTTTATGCCTTATCCTGCTTGTCCACCTGGTTCAAACGGCGCCGTAATTGCCCCATAGCCTGTCAAAGGAAGACAGAACAGACCCGGATGCGCGCGTGCTGCGAACATTTGATTGCGCGCACTTTGGAACGCGGACGATGTTCGGCTTCAGTTGGCAATCTGTCGGGCTGTATTCGAGAGTGACGACTTGTGCTTTTAAGTGATAACGGGTTTCTTCCTTGTGTAAATACATAGGGGAAGTATCCCTTATCTAGAATGTGAAGGAGAGAAAGATGGCACCTAATAGCATAGTTAGCCAACGTTTGGTGATATTTCACAAAAAGTATTAAATAGAAATACAGTTTACATGAATGAAATTCAATATAAGTACTTGAAATGGTGATGATTATTGTTTTAAATGTACACTATTGTTTTCAAAAGGTAATCTCGGTGAGGGCTAATGCATCCAAGTGACCGCGTTGCCTGGGTAGTTTTTTTTACATTTTTTATTATTATTATTATTAATTTTGTTTTTCTCTTTATAAATTGTTTTTGTTTTTATCTTTCAAGGCTATTAACGTATGTATAAATATAAAATTTTGTAATAGATAAAAGTCTAGAACTAAGTATTGATTGTAAGTTTTGCATATAAGGTTGGTTTCGTAAGCACTCCTACTACGTACGACTGTAACCCGCTATAAAATACAGTAAATTGTTCTTTGTATTTCTATTGTATGTAATGTGTTCTGGTCATCAATTTAAGAGAATAATTTAAAACTATGATTTGTAGCAGAGATGATTTGTAGATGAGTTTTGTAGCAGCTACGGCTACAAAACTATGATTAAATAGTTAAAACTTCTAAATATTATTTATAATCCAACCACGAAGATAAGTTTGCTTTCGATGTTTTACTATGAAATATACATGATAATGCATTTATACTTAAGTTCATTCAGAAATAAATTCATTTCGTGGAAATCCTGAAAAAATATTTCATGCACCTTGTTGCGAAGAAATACTCGTCATATTTTAGGAGTAAAACGTACGAGTATTTTAGATTAAAATGTACTTAACTGTAAGTATATTTTTTACTCATTAGATACTAGATTACGGCATGGAACTCAATTCTCTAGGGACACGAAACACGTCTTAGGCCCAAGGATACGTGGTTGCCGAGTTATGGACAATGGAAAGGGTGTTGCAGCGTAATGCATACACCGGGAGATTTAGTGCAGTGCCTCTGACCGGGAGGTCCTATGTTCAAGTCCGATGGTGGCATGATTTCTGACATTAGCTTGTAGGCTATGTCGAATTTAGTCGCTGGCTGAAGGAGAATTCTAATAATAAAGTATAATGAATTATTTTCAATCAAAATAGATTTTAGTTTAAAATAGCTTCAAAATAATATGATTACTACTTGTCACAACGTATCCTCAATGTGGAAATGAAGCTTTTTTTGCAAAAGTTTACAATTTTTTAAAAAATACTTCGAGTTAAATGTAAAAGTTGAAATTTTTACTGAAGTTTGGTATCATAGCGATATAATATGGGTGCAAGTTTCAGATTTTTATCTAGTGTCCCAACAGAGATATTACAGTTCAAAAATAGGAAATTTTTAGGAGGATTTCCATTTTTAAGAGGCTGTAATTTTCAAGGGGAACGTTACTTAAGAATGATATTATACCAACAGCAACTATACTATTATGTATAGCACAAAAAACTATAGGCACAAAAAAAAACGAAGGCTGAGATTCTATTTCTTCTTTGAGAAATTACTCTCTGAAAATCGAACTTGGTTCATTTTCGTTCCATAGATTTGGTTGCAAATGTTTCTCAAATAAAAACATAGAAGGTAGGTAAATAATACTTACACGTGTAGGTTAGAGAATACTCAATCCAATGTCTTTTATTCTAGAATGCTAGAATTACCCAGAGCTGAGTAATTTAGAAAATAGTAAATGTCCACAAACGAAAAAAATGGCGCACGGCCTAAAACAAAAATGGCCGCCGTTTGTAAACCAGATACAATAAAGATAAATTAAAGTTTTTTTCAACAGTCAAAACAAGGAAATTTATGTACAAAATATGATTTTTTTTCAATATGGTCGAGCAACCAGTGCTGGGCCACTTAAAATGGATCGATCGGTTTGTTACAGGTTTTAAAATTAATCTTTAAGAAAGTATTTAAAGCCCGTTTTAAATTGCGTCCTATAATTGAGTTATATGTGAAAACGAATAGATGATTTCCCTTTGGTTAGTAACATGTGGGATGAAAAGTAATGCATGTAAAAACAGTAATTTTGATAAATATAAAACATTATATTTAATTATTACATTTTCAATCTTTTTTTTCTAGCACTGTTAAGTGCTAAATGGCAAAATGTGTATCCGAAAGAATTAGCGGACATTGTTGCATGTAACGCATTGTTGCAATGACTACTGCCTTTTCTTTCGCGTTAATATAGACTAATAATTTTATTTAGGCTAAAATACGTCTCATGCATCGTTAATACATTTATGTAGGACGTGAATACACTGAATTCAATGGCAGAAAGTTGTTTTCGTTTAAGCATTCGAAAAATTTTTCAAATGATAGTTGAAGTGTAACTCCGAAATTGTCACATAATAATAGTACACAGCCTTTAACAATATCGCGAGGAAGTACGTGCACCACTAAATTTCTTAACCAAGGGAAAGTGGATACACTACTTATTTATGGGCTCTCGATATTATTCCTTTATTGACTACTGATGGTAAACTATTATCTTTATGGATAGTTGGGAAGCAGAAAGCTTTTCGTCGAAATTCAGTGATTTTTTTACACTTTTTGTGGTGAAGTGATGTGCGCAAGAAACAACAATATGAAAGTGTTTTTTTTTATATACGTGTTGGAAACGACCTATTCTGATGCAAGAAATCGTATATAAAAAGGGCATTTTACGGCCCAAATGATGACTTATTAGCATTTAACGAAACAAATGATAACTTATTATTAACATTTTACGGCAAGAATGATTGCGTTATCACAAATTCAGCCAATCGCAGCGAGAGAATCGTGGGGTTGTGGCGGTAAACGGAACAGCCGACCACCGTTTTCTTGTGCAGATACCCGAGACGTCACAAGAAATCCAAATTAAGTTTGCTTCTTTTATAAATCTATAATGCTTTACCAACCTACAAAATATTCTAAATATTTACTCACTGAATCTTTGTCCTCAATATTATGTATGGTCATATTCACTAAATCTGCTCACCTACATGCACCAGAAATTCCCATAGTGGGAATTTCAGATTGTAAATTTAGTATATTCCGTAATACATCGCAAACGCGCATCTGAAATGTTCCGTTTCGACGTATAAATAAATTAAAAATGTAGCGAAATATGTAAGAAATGTGTCGTAATGGTAAAATATGTAAAAATATGTAATTATACCAAAATATGTAAAAAAAATAGTTCTAATTCATTCAGAATATCTTGTAAACTCTAGAAAATGTAATTGAATGCGGGTATCTACTTCCTGTAAAAACGTAATTACGTGGAAATCCGTTCCCTAATTATAAAGTTAACTAAATGCTTTGTTATTTCCTTTAATAAAGCAATATTGTGGTTTTTTTATTATGAATAAATTTTATCTTCTATTTTGAATTTGAACACGTTTTAATTCAATATTTTCAGTAAGTTACCTCATTCATGATGAATATCATAAAATCATCGGCCTTGACCAAATAGTAAATTAATAGTATTGTTTCCCCCATTAAGTAAATTTATTATATTTTTGTATTAATGGAAAATATAAAAACAATCTCACTATCAAAAAAATTGCTGTACCATAATGCAACTTCTGAATAGCAAATACGTGAGGGTGGCATCGTCTTTTGATCCTTGGTGTCGCATGACGTCAGCTGTAATAATCAGTAATGCACTGATAATGAGGATAGGCGGAACGCAATCAAATATTTGTATTTTTTAGTCAAAATCAAAACATACATTATTTCTGTATTTTTCCTGAGACCCTGGTTATCTAACGAGACAGACATCAATAAAGCCTGTTTTACACGGTCATTTTTTCATCATTTTTCTGTACAGAAACTGGATGGAAAAAGGACGTTTGGTTCTGTGCGTACCGAAACTGGACGAACGTGATTCCAGCGTTTTACACGGTCATTCCTGGTCTGTACGTAATCGTGATGAAAATACTTCCTCCAAACGCCGCAAAAAGCGCTGGAAGTTTAACAGTTGAACATCGCATTTACGGACACAAATTAAATTAGCGGGAAGAATGATCAGATATTTACGAATTCGCAGAGTAAGGAGTAGAAAGATGTGTGTGGTATTGTGGTTTTATTTGCGAGAGGGTTCACTGAACGCAAAGACTCAATATCACAAAAAACACTCAAAATTAAACAACACGTGCCCACGCTACGCACCAGATATATATACTCCCTGCCGGAGAACCCACGCAATCGAAGAAAGTTCCATTAAGTGACAGTAGGGGCGCCGTAGTCAAACTGGATGAAATCTGTACGAAAAAATGAAGCATGCATCATTTTTTCGTACAAATTACATCCAGTCTGCTCAGTATCGACGGGAAATGATGAAAAAAATGACCGTGTAAAACAGGCTTAAGGGGCGGAGGCTGCTTAGTGTTGTCAATTTCTGCGTGCGTTAGAAATATGTAATATGGATTCAAGGCAGACTAATTTGAAAAATGTTTCTGTCTACACATTTGTGGACACGTATATATTTAAATCACAGTTTTCATTTAGAAAGAAATTTAACAAATCACTACGCAACCAAATTTAGTGATTTTTCTTTAAATGAAGTATAGTGTGTCCTAGATGTAGTATCACTTGTTCTTATTAAATGGTTTTGCAATAAAATCATTAAATGTTAATAACAAATTTAAAATAATATTAAACAATAAAAGTAGTATAGTAATGTAGTAAAAAAGTAATAGTAACAGTAAACCCTTGTCTACTGTAGTAGATAGTAAACAATAAAAGTAGTATAGTAATATAGTAAAAAACTAAAATAAATAATAGTAATAAAGTAAAACAGTAAACGCTTGTCTGCTGTCATTGTCGCATTCCGTTCTGATAAATTCCGAAAGACTGCTAAATGGAGCACGAGAAATTCGAATTTGCAAATTCGTAAATTGCAAAATCAAGCTAAACTACTCATATCTTTTAAAAATAAAGTACATGGCTATTTTTTAAAAACTGATTTTTTAGAACAGATTTCATTTTAACATTCATTTTGAGATTTCATTATTATTATTGTTCTTTTGCAGTGTTAATATTTTGTTCTGTGCAATTTTCGTAAATACAAAGAGTTACCCGAAAATAGGACCAGCTGCAATTTCTTTGTCATTCTTTGCTACATATGAGAAAAAATAGATAAAAATTGGAGCCGTTTTTGAGAAAATTATTGTTTAAAATTGTATCAAAATTGCGCAATTAGGCAAAAAACTTTTTTCAGAAATTAAACATGACCTTATATCAAGATCTAATTTTGATGAACATTAAGAAAAAATATTACTGCACCTCGGTGTCTTTCTGCACCTACAATATCTTGTAGATGCAGGAAGACGCCGAAGAAAATTTGAACTTTTGCAATTTTCGAAAATTCAGGTAGTTAAACGAGAACATGACCACCACTTCTTTTAACATTCTTTCTGAACAACGGTGGGGGGGAAATAAAGAAAGAATTTGGAGCCGTTTTTGAAAAAAAAAAAATATTGCTTGTTTCACTCAAAAACTATTCTAATGTTCGAATCTTCTCAAAAATCGGCTCTTTAAAAAAGGTCTTGTACATTTAAAAAAAAGTCTGTTTCGCATAATTTGTCCATGGAATTAATTAATTTGATATAAAACATATTTTCTCAAAAACCGCCCCAATAATTTTTTTCTACTGATAAACAAAAGGCGCTTAAAATATGTTGTAGTTCCCATTTTCGTTGAACCCTCAATTTTCGAAAATTGCAAATTTAGACATATTGCGAGAGAGTAGCTCTGTTGTAGCACCATTCGTTTAAAGGTTACAGGACGGCGCGGTAGATCGGTAGCGGGTGCGGCGCGGAAAGTTCCGAGGTAGACGCGGCCGCGAAATTCGCGGGACCGTTCACGAGCGGGACCGAGCAGAGCTTCAATTGTGAGTCAGCGTTTGGTGACGGTCGGCAGGATCGCTCGACCCAGAGGGGAGCGAAGGCTCCCGAACACGGGCGGACTTCCACGAAACTCGCGTCTGACTGCGTTACAAATTTCGCCGCGACGCTGCGAATCTGTTGCCGCGACGCTCGCCTGCCGCCCAGTAAGTAACCCCGTGTGGTGTACCACCTCCACACTTATACACTTCGTCAGGGGAACAAGTCCCCGGGTTGAGCACCTTCGACTCTTGGGCTTTTATCCCCCCCCCCTCGGCGCGTTAACGTCGACAGGCTGACGGCCGGATCCAGCCGGAACCCAGTTTACCGTCGCGGCAACTTCGCCATACCAATGCCTGGGTGGGGGCCGCCCTGCTAGCTCAGCTCCTAGCTATCCAGGCTAGTACCGGAATCTCGACAATGCGCCACTCGCATGCGCCGGGAATAAGTTTCCTCCTCTTTGCCCAGAGTGTCGGGCCACTGCCACGACGAATCCGAGAGTTCAATTGCGGGCCACCCGGACTAAGGCCCGGGCGGCTCGGAGCCCTTATCCCGTCTCCCCATTGCTTACCGCCAGCTTACGACGTGGGTAACGCCGGTACTGACGCAACCTGACGGATAATAACTAGTTTCCCACCGGACTTTAAAGTGGGATCCGGAGTACTCCGAAAAGCATCCTTCGCCCAATCCTGCTCCAAGGCCGACGCGCCATACGCCCAACTGGTGGGTGGCCGGGCAACCGACCACCAGGAGCTTCTCACTGCCTGCACCTTCAGGCTAACGACGTCAGCGGCGCCGCGAGACTCAGGGTCCTACGATTCTCCACCAGAGACCGCGACAACCTACGCCATCGCGATCCCCCCCCCTCTGCGGGATAGCCGTGGTTTGAACGTGCTCATAAGGAAACACGTGACGCGAAACTTCTGCTGCGGATCTTCCGCGTGGGTCTGTGGGAGCCTTAAAACTTTTTTTCTTCCTGTGCAGCTTGAGAGATTCCGCCGCTATAACGAACATTGTATCCCTGTCGTGTCCAGGATGCAGAAGCAGCAGGACCGAGGTCGGGGCGATGGCGGCGGCGGCGGCGGTTCGTCGTCGGCGTCCGGGAGCCCCTGGGCGTTCGTGCGCGCGCCGGGCGACACCAGCGCCGAGGCGACGTTCGCGCGCGACGCGACGCTGCCGGCGCTGCCGCTGCCGCCGCTCGCGGCCACGCTGCGCCGCTGGCTGGACAGCGTGCGGCCGCACGCGCTGGGCGAGGGCGAGGGCGGTCGCCAGCTGGAGGAGGACGCCCGCCGCGCCGCGCGCGCCTTCGAGGCAGGCGACGGCGCGCGCCTGCACCGGCGCCTGGAGGAGCGCGCGCGCGACCAGCGCAACTGGGTGAGTCCTTACTTTCCCGCGCTCAGTGGCCTTTTTTTGTTGCGTCCTTACTCGGACTTTATTATTTTATTTTCGTACGGGTTGTTTTTGCGGGGAGACTGCCCGTAGGCAGTGTTCCGCACCCGAGTATCGACCCAGGCTTCCTTCGAAGCCTACCCCGGACGCGAGTCTGGGGACTTTTATCTAAGCAGGCGCACCCCGTGGGCAGTCCCGTCTGCGCCTGGGATTTGACTCTTCACTTTCTCCTCCAGATGTCGGGCTCAGTTAACTATATCCGAACTGTCTGGTTGGGAGAAAGTGGGATCTCGTTAGGGCGGGAAGTTGTCGGAGGGATTTAATTTTGCCGGGCATCCTGCCAGGGTTCTTTTACATGCCGCAAGAGTGACATGGCTACTGTGGATTTCCCTCCCTTCGAAAATCCGGGTTCCTCGGACTTTATTGACGCAACGCGTCTGTTTGCTCCTGGTCGAGCGTTGAGCGCTTCTTAAGGAGTAATCCTCCATTATTATCTTCCCAAGCTGCATTGATGTGTCCAGTCTTGTCTCATCTAGTCAGTTGTCAAAGAGGACCGCCAGGTAGCATCTCCGCATACGTGCCTCTTACTTCACCCGCCCTACGTCACTACCCAGCGGCCAGAATTGGGAAGGAATAAGGATAGGGGTAGGTTTTAGGACACTTCACAGGGGTTGGACTAACCATTGTGAAACAGCCAAATTCGTTTTGTTGGAACAAATTTCACATGAAATTCGATGGGAATCGAACACGGTCCTCATTGGTGAAAGGCTAGAGACTTCGCAATGAGCCAGGAGTTCAACTAGCTGTTCGGTGACTGTGCGTGAAGGGGGCCCCGGCGCCCTTAAGATACTATTACACACGTGGCCAAGGTATTTCCAGTCGGCCACGAAACATGAAGAAAATCATACAACATAGATTAAGTACCTTCATCAACTACAAATAAACAAAAAATTAATAAAACTAAATTGTCAGTGTTAACAGTAACCTAGCTGACTAATGCAATAACATAAAATTTTTAACATGAATAAATTAAATGTTTTACGTGTAAATCATTTGATCTTAGCATTACAAATTAAAAAAAAATGTTAGTTGTGTTTACTCGTTCTAAAAAGTATGCTAGCAAAACTGTGCCAGAAGAAACTTGTGTTTTTTTTTACTTCCCAATACTTGTACATATATACTTGTACATACTCTCTTTTGCCTTAACTTTTCTTGGGAAGTAATGTTTTCATGACTTTGTCAGCTTCTTTTAATATTTCATCCAGAATATATTTAATACCTACCTTCCATTACCAAACATTTCATGCAAACAAACACAATGCAAGGCCCTCTGCAATATATCTTTTTCAGAAGCAATAAGACAACATTAAATGTATGCCTCAAATGGTAAAGACATGATTGAATTTCTCAAAATTTTATTTATTCTTAAATGGAAACAAAAAAAATCGAACATAACGTGTGGATAAAGTGGTGTAATTGCACTTGCAGTAAATAAGAAAAGTCGCTCCTCTCATTGCTCATTTTCTTCAACTTACCTCTCATGCAATCATACCCCTCTCTATCCCAGTGGCGGCTGGTGCCCCAACAGACTGGAGGTTGCACCTCCATTGAATGTCGGAAATGTAATTTCCAAAATTCAAAATATGAACATATAGGTAAAAATGTACGTAATTCAAGGGATATGAGAGTATATATTGAAACACTATTTACATTTATTTTTTTCCGTTGGTTCCACATAAGGCATATACACCTCCCGCACACATGGTTCTGGCTTTGATTTCCACTGGGCACTTAAATTTGACTTCAGTACATCACAACTAGCACTATTGCTTCGAAACCTTTCACACAAATAAAATTATTTTATTTCAAAAACTTCACTACCCTGGTATATTTGGCAATAATGAAACGTCTTCGACACACATTCGTTTTTACAAAAACGTTGCTGGCCAGCTGCAGCCACACAGGGACTTCCATCCAGAACGGCTATCTTTACCCAAAGAACTTATCAAATGTACATTTAAATCAACAAACCTAATATGAAATTAAAACAAATACTCCAAATATCGTAAACAATGCATTGAATTTCACCAATAATTGTCTGAACTTGTGTTCTTTTTATAATAAGCGAAAATCATAAAACTATGTTGCAGTGAGTTAGACGAAGACAGAATATGGGTAATCCCCCGAGAATACCTCCATCGTTGCCCAGCGCGACAGCGACAGCTGTCTAGTTGCCCAACCAAAAGGTCGTATGTTACGTTATGTCATAAATCGAAGGGCCAAAGATTAAAATCCATAAATCCATTCATACAGCCAAGAGCATGGTGCAAATACTGGCAAGGCACCAGACACTGGAGAGAGTGCCAGTTGGACGCTCATTGTTTTCTAAATGATTTCGTATACATAGATATTGCTGCAATATCTTGAATAATGAATGTTTTAAACGGAAAATATATTTTCCTAAGATATTATCAAATCTTTTTCATTTTCTGGGGATTGTGAATCCGTGCAACCTAAACAGGAGCCACTACCGCTTTATCCACTAGTATCGTTAATTACTATTGTATAAAGTATAGAATATATTAAGGAATATTTATAATATTTAGTGAAGGACTTTGTATGTTTTACAGGTGGAAAAATGGTGGCTGCATGGAGCTTATCTCAGCCTCCGAGAGCCTCTTATTCCTTTCTATAGTATGTGCGGAGCTCTGCCACTGGATGACTTGGGCTGGACTCGTGGAAGTGGCAAGGGAATATATGTGAGTGCTTTGCATTTTGATTTTGTCCTTACTGATATGTTCATAAAAATTTTGCCATTTTTTTTTCTTTCTTTTATTTACTGTAGGTGAAATTTGCCATCAGAAAAGGAAAGAAAAACAAAGTTTAATGAAGAAAGTATTCAAATGAAATCTGTGTGTTGATGTTTGTGAGTCTCTTCACAGTTAAGAAGCAAATTAATTGTAATTGATCTGTGAATTTGTTTGAAAAGCTAGTTGTACAGAAATACAAAATGGTGGTAAAATGATCATCCTACTCGTTCTGCAAGGGTTAATTTAGAGTTTGAGAGATAGGGACTTACATCATTGCATTTGATTCCCCTTCGATTTTTGGACCTTTTGTCATTACTAATTGTAAAAGAAATTAGTAAACACAAGAAGCACATGATAATTGTGTGATTTGCCCAATTTTTGGAAAATCAAATGAACATGTTTGTTAATAAGTTTCATATATACAAAAATAATTGCAATGCAATGTACTAAGTTACTGATTAATGCTAGGGGATGTGCTGATTTTTTAAAATTTATTTATTCATTTATTTATTTATTGTAATTTACAAGCAGCAGTAATTTAATTATCCTTGAATTTGCCTACGTACATAATTCTGTTAATAACAGACAATTTGTCTTGTTGTTCAGAGAACTTTTGCTTCACATTGCCACTTGCTTAGTTACTCTTGACCACTCGACCAATATGCCCTCCCTCCCCATGCCCAGAATGCATGATAAAATGAACATAAATCATTGTAGAAAAGAAAACCACTGCATTTTATTATACAATCTTATACAAAATCATGGTCTCAAAAATTTAACATCCCAATGTGTACTACATGGAATTTCTTCAGTACAAAGAACTGTGGTTTTGCAAAAATATTCAACCAAATAAACAAAATCAAAATTAAATAGTAACAATAGAAATCTTAATATCTTGTCCTTTGGCTTCAATAACACCTTGAAGAGGCTTGAGACTGAATCCACTAATATTTTATTTCTCTTGGTTCAGTTTTTCCCACCACTCACTCACCAGATCTTACTTCAGATGTTCTTTACTTCTTATTGTGTGTTGGCATATTCATTTTCCCATTTTTTACCACACAGTTCAATTACATTAAGATCTAGACTGTGTGCAAATGTCTGAATCGCTTTAGAAATGTTGTAGAGTACCCACAATCTCTTCTGAAGTGGGGTGTGATTAGCATCAATGTCTTGGTAGAGCTTAAGAGTCAAGGGTGCTCTGCCCATATTAGCAGCACTTGTTTATAGACTGTGCTTTAGAGTTTACAGGTGTTACTCTTTCTCCACATTACCTTACACAAAATCCAATTTGCCTACTCCTTTTGCTGGAACTCCCCCACACCATCACTGAGCCAGCTCCAGTCTTCACAGTTGGACACACATTTCCTTCAAGAAACTCTTGAATGTTATTACTAATGACTGAATTTCTGTGTAAAACTTAAGTAATTTTGGTTTCTGAAGATATTTTTGTCTTTACTTTTTGGGGCCAATTTAATTTTGTGTATGAATAACATTTAAACTAACAAATATGATTTGTTTAAACTATATATGTATGAACTAAATATAAAAACACTAAAATTTTAATATTTCATGTACTGTAAATTTCACAACAAAATGTGAAGTAAGTTAACTGAATTAACTGAAGTTTTTAGGCCATGTATCACCATTTTGCAAAATTTTTAAATTTTTATTGTATGTTTTTGCACATGTTTGTGTTTTTATTGCACGTTTTAGAGTTTTACTGCACAAAACTCTGTTCTTTAGTTATAATAACTAAAATCCAACCAATAATATACCAATAATAACTAAAATCCAAAATACATCCAACTTGAATTGAAGAAACTAGAAATATTTACTTGTGAATGGGTAGCGTTAGGATGCATAGATACTTTTTGAAATATCCTGTATTAGAGCAATAATTAAAATTTTTATCACTACTTCTGAATTGTAACTGTTTTGGTGATACATTTTCTCTATGCCCTGCAGCATGCAGCTCAGTACCTTCACTGTCTTGTTGCATTTTGGGTCATCTTACGCAAAGAACTCTTGCTACCTTCAACAAGTGCTGATAAGAAGACATACTTCAGCATGTCACAGTTCCGCTTCTTATTTAACACTAATAGAGTGCCTCAAGAATATTGTGATAATCTAGCTTGCTTTTTCAAAACTGGTGAGTAACAAACTGTAAGCAGATTGTGAAAACTATTGGAAATGGTACATTAGAAACATGTATTCTTAATTTCAGAATTAATGTTACAGATTTTAGTATATTTTTTCATTTCATGAAAGTTCTTTCTAATAATTTTAAGATTCAGTCAATTACTAGTCAATTTTTGTTTCATTATTTTCATAGGTCATTAAATACGTGTAGACTGCAAGTATTTATGTGGTAACTGGATGGATTTGAAAATATGTTCTTAAAATGAGTTTGTAAAATGCATTAAAAGTTTAATATGTCAGTACTTTATAAGTACATCATATTAAGATAAGAAATACCTTGTATTGGATTTAACTAATAGATTTGTTTGTTCCTTTCGGTAATACCATTACTCGTTGCAGAGAAGGAAGGTGATTGCCCGTCACATGTAATTATCTTAAGCAATGGACGAATATTTCGAGTGAATGCCTTGGCCCCTGATGGTGCCCCCATATCGTTCTCTGAATGGTTGAAAATACTGACAAAAATTACAGCCATAACCTCAGAAGAGAAGGGACCAGGTATTCCCATTTTGACATGCGATAAAAGAGCCATATGGGCAAAGGTATGTTCAGCATTTCTACCACAAAAAAATTATTCGATTACTTCCAAGTGTTTTCCAAACCATCCCACTAATTCAATTGAATTTGAGTCTGCCAGTTCATATTAACATTTTGCAGGTATTTCAGTTATCATCAATCTGCGTTTTTCCTTTTTGAGTTGTGAGTGGTAGTTTCTGTTGAATTACATTGGCATGGAGGCTGTTAATTATAGGCTTAATTCAATCAGAAAATATTTTGTAATTATTTTTTAAAATATTTGTTTTTATGGTCACCTCAAACACAAGTTCCTTTAACTTCTGTAACGCAAATGTCTTCAGAGAAAATTTATTGTAGTATTTAAAGATTTATTTACCTTTTGAAGATTAAGGAAATGACAGCATGATGCATGTAAAGCCTGGATTTAGTGATGGAAACCTCACTTCCTTATTTCTCTGAGAAACATTCATGCTGGTGTGGTATAGTTTTTCCTTTCAATTCATTAAAATAATTAACTGTTTTAAACTCTTTTAATTACAATTTCTTTTTTCCCCTTTCCTAATGTTCTCTTGTTGTTCCAGAACAGACAACATCTCATTGAGTTAAGCCTTCAAAACAAGGTCAATATGCTAGAAATTGAATCTTCTATGTTTGTGGCTGCACTTGATCAGGATGAGCCTTCAACCGAGACAGAGACAATATTCTTATCAATGAATGGGAATTATCGCAATAGATGGGCTGATAAAAGCATATGCCCTGTTTTTTTCAACAATGGTGCTGTTGGAGGACTTTGTGATGTAAGCCATTCTTGTTCACAGTGCACATTAGTGTTGTATTTATATAACTGTTTCATGAAATATGATGCCTTTGTCATGTAAAGTTCCAATTGTTCTTTTGAAACCATTCAATTTTATCTTTTCTTAACATCGCTGTAGAAGTGCTAAATGGATGAACAGGTTGTGGGTTATATGGAAGTTTGTATTTCTTTGGTTTTGAGGATTGTGTGTTGAAGGTGAAGAGAGCAGGAACCTACATGCAAGTATTTTGGGGAGGAAAATTTGTGGGAATGTTGCAGTGACCAGACTCAAGTTGATTTTATGTTAATTATGAAGGCCAAAGACCAGAGTGAATGTGAAATGTGTTTCTGAACACCTTAACATAGAGATGGCCATCTTGTGGCCCATGGACAGTGTGCACCCTCGACCTTGTTTTATGTGGCCCACTACAGATTAATAAATATTAGGTTAATATTTTATTTTTCAAACAAATATTCATTAATACATAATATAGATATTTTTCATAAATCTGTTTAAGAGACCAAGGAAGTATAAATCTTAGGACACATTATCTTATCTATAGTCGGAGATGCTATTTTGAGCATCTTCCTCCAGTCAAGTAACAGATTTCCTGTTGCAGGAACTGTCCTGTCAGTTTATTTCACTATGAGTAAAAACGGAAAGTGACAGAATAAAGAATGTTTCAGGACAAACGGGAAACCAAATATCTTTTGGCAATTATTTAAGAAAGATTTTCATGAATACTAGGCACAGAAAGGTAATAGTAATAGAAAGTACAAAATCTGTTGTGTGATTTTTATTTTGATATTGTGCCCTGGTATTTTTTGTAGGCTTAGCCTAATAGAATTAACTTAGTTTTTTTTTTTGTTGACAACATAATTAAAAAGAAACTAAAATATATTTGATAAATATATTATCCTTACTTCATTTCATTTATGAACTTGCCCTTAAAATGTACGTAATGGTATTTTGCATAACATTTACTGATTATTACATATTTTGTTATACTTAGGTTTTTCGTACATGGCAGTTGACGTAAATCAGCTGTTGACGGCTTCGTCCAATTGAGAGCTTAGAAGTCACCACAGTGACGTCACTGTGATGTCATTTTAGCTCTCGATTGGATGACACTGTAACAGCTGATTTACATCAACTGCCACATAAGAAAAACCCAAGTATAATTGATGTATGTGCATTTCTTCGCATTTGTTGTGCAGCCCTCCCCTTCTATTCAAACAAAAATGTGGCTTTTGGGGAGTAGGAAGTTGAGAATTCCTGCCTTAACATGTTCATCCACATGAATCTTCAATTATGCAGTTCATATAAAATTTTTGTCGTCGCCCTTTCTGTTAAGTGACACATCTTCCACTTGAATGCCTTCAAAATATTTTTTTTATTGAAAAGTAATTCCACTGATGGTGTATTTCTAATCAGAGTCTATTTTAGCAAATAAGTTGCCTGATGTGTAAAGCATAGAACAATTGAAAACAGTTAAAGTGAATAATGTATTTACAGCATACTGCATTTGATGGAGCCATTAGTGTGACCACACTCTACTTCGTATTCCTGGCTTTGATGCAAGGTGGTCCAGAACACATGGTGGCAGATTCGCCGATGAAAGCTCTGGATCCGGAAGAGCTGACTTTTACTCTTGATTCTGTAATGAACTCTGAATTGGAGAAAGCCAGCACAGAATTAGTTTCAAAAGTATGTGTACTAGAGTTATTACCTGGAAATTTGATAATTCTTTAATTAAGTGTTTTGTAACAATGTTGAAATAACTTACCGCATTGATGTGTTACAATGTATGTTGTGTGTTATTGCATAGACATCCCTGGTGGCTGTTGTGCATGAAAAGTTTGCTGGATTTGGGCGTGACTTTGTTCAGAGCCATCGACTGCATCCTGACTCCTTTACCCAAATGGCTTTGCAGTTGGCCTACTATCGTACGCATGGGAAGTGAGTCCACAGTAGTTAAAATGTTTTTCTCCCTTAGATGTAATAATATTATTCATATGTTTGTGGATGACATAACCAAGAATGTCTGGAAAGTAGTACCTGTTTCACAGGGTTTGTAAACCCAGGGGCTCAAATGCCTCCTGTTGAGGTCCAGTGTGACTCACCCATGGTCTTCATTAAAAACAAATATCACAACTCTTGATTTATATAAACTGAGTAAATTTAGGACTAATATTTAGTAATTTTTTTTCTATTGTTCTAATGTTACATTTTTGAAATTAACGTATTTATTGTGAGTTTTCTATTTTTACATTGCACCCTGCTTTCAACTGACTTCCCAATTGGTCTGAGATATAATTCTTATTTTTCATTCCCAGAAGTAAATGTCAAGTTCTGCCTTCCCTCATCTTTGTTGTGGAATGTTTAAAATAAATAATTTAAGTGAAGGTTGATGCAAGGTTGAAGAGCTGACCTAATTTCCTTATGCTTGCCATTAATAAAGACCTTTTTAAAAAATGTATTTCCTCTTATTATAATTAAAACTTATTAGGCCTGTGTGATCATTCCATAATTTGTAATTTCATTTTCAAAAGTATAATAACCGTAATTGTAGAATCACACTTCAACCATCCATGACCTGAACTGCACATTGCATAAATAGACCCCTCTGCTCTTGGAAAGCTTAAATTGAAGCTAATAGTGATGTAGCCAGTCATGTTTGGAGTAGAAATAATTTTCATATTTTGAGTAGAACCCTAAGGTTTCTCTGTTTAATATCACTCAGACCTGCTGCTACATACGAGACTGCCACCACCCGTGCTTTCTACAATGGTCGCACAGAGACTCTACGTACATGCACTATGGAGGTTGTAGACTGGGTGAAAGCAATGTTGGATGTGAATCGATCAGTGAGTACATATGTGTTTGTTTATTTACTTAGTTTGTGTCATACATTCAAAATAATCTTTACACAAGTTATTATAGAATAATACTTATGTAACAGCATATTATACAAGTTACAATCTTATAAATTTATATGGTGAACATCTAAGGCAAGGCTAAACTTGGAATCTACGAATTGGGATTTTGCTACACGTTTTTCTGTGGTGTTTATTTTGGGATAGCTAGGCTAGCTGTGAAGCCCAAAGACAGCAGAGAAGAAAAATTATATAAAAATAACTCGCAATTTGTTTATAAACTTTATGAATCTTATATTTTTTATTATAATTATTCATCATAATCTAGAAATATGAACTCGCTCTTTCAGTATATTACATTCAGGATGAGGTAGCTCAGATATTAAACTCTGTTGGACACCATTTCTTACGCCATATATTTTGTGACCTGTGTATCTACAAAATGTATAAATTAAATACTGAATATGAAAAAATAATAATAATAATCATCATCATCATTATCATCATCATCATCATCATTATCATCATCATTATCATCATCATCATCATCAGACACAAGGACACGATGATTGTTATAATAACGATATAATTTATTGAGAAATATAGGCAATCAGACAGACATATATTTTGTTTCTGAATTGTGTGTTTACGCAGATTCAGAAAATTACATCCAGGATCTTAACTAACTGCGATAATTGCTGAGTGCTGCTAAGTGTGTTTAATAATTAATATGAAGTACAATTGCAGACAGCAGACAAGAAGGCACTGCTGAAAAGAGCCATCCAAAGGCATGACCAGCTTATGACTGAAGCCAAAGGCAATGCCGGATGTGATCGTCATCTTTTTGGCCTTTACTGCTTGGCTGTGGAAGAGGGACTACCTATACCTGATTTTTACTCTCAACCAGCTTATCTCAAAAGGTAAAAAATATTTGTCATTATCGTTTCTACATTGATTGCATTATACATCATGAATTACTTCTTTTATCCTTACAGTCAGTGGTGTCTTGTGTTAAGGTTCATATGAGCATGTGCACTCCATTAATTTGTGCACTTATGTGTACAATGGATATTAATGTTCCTCACAGCAGAATATAAAATTTTATTTATTTATTTATTTATTATTCAAGATAAAGATTCAGCCGGTTCCCCCATTAAAGGACTATTTGTTAAACAATATTATTAAGAATATGCATTAATGTAATGAAATATATTAGTAATTGAAGTCATGGAATCAACAAGTTTATCTATATTTACTTCACTATTGTTAATGCAACAATTTGTTAATTCCATCATATGAAACAAATTGGAATTATAGAATAATCTTTATGTACAAGCATTAAATTGAGGCACTGATAATTTTACTTGCGGCAATAAAAATGGAGACTGTATTTTACCTTGTAAAATTATAATAAGCTAAATCATTTGAGAGATATGTTTCCTTCTATCAAGCCATTGGAGATTAAACTTCATGAATTGACCATCAATTCCTCTTGGGGATAATTACCAGCAGATTTTAACTCGAAAAACTTTGCAAAGCATCTCTGACATTATTGAAGAGCTTTAATTAAACATACATTATCAGGGGATCACAAAATGGATGAATACTCTAGTTTTGAACTAAAATAAGAAAAACAGTACATATGTAATTTCCATAATTTTTAATTTCCTGCCAGACATGATACAACCCAACGCCTTAGCAGAAATCACTACATGTTCTACGTGTAGTTCAAAAGTTAACTGATGGTCAAAAATAACACCTAAGTCCCTTTAGGGTGACTCCAAAATTGAATTGTTAATTTTATACAAATACTGGTAACAGAACATTCTATAGAACAACTTAATTTGGCATTTGCTCGGTTTCAAAGATGGTTTATTTTGATCACACCATGGAATAAAACAAGGTTAGCCTGAAGATTAATACAATCAGCAGAATTAATGGGTAAAAGATAGTTATTTATACCCCAAGGGCATTATAAGGGTTCTTAACGATTGTTAGATCATCGATCTAGGTAAGTTATGCAGTGTATATTGAACTCCATATAAAAGCCAATAACAAGCAATGACCTATCAGTAAAAATAGAGTTTTGAATGATCTGCATACACCAAGACAAGGCAGTTCAGGTCAACATGAACAACAGAGACTTAAAAGTAGCAACAGTCGTTGAAAGAATTGAAACAAGCAGCTCAAGCTATCAACCTCCTAGATAACAGTGAAGAAACTACAGATTTTTGTATAGGTTCTCCCTAAAAAGAAATCTTTTTTCCTTCCCATCATTTAGCCATTTGTTAATCTCTACTTTTGTCTTAATATAATAGATACATTGTAGGTATATATACAGGAATATGTTGGTATTTGATGTGGCTTCTGAATTTTGTGTTTAGACAGATTCTGTTAAAGTTGTTCTTGAATATTACCAAAATCTTCAGAAAAGTACCAAATAGGCAAAATTTAATGTGACAATCTTCTGCCAGACAGTTTTGTGAAAAGAAACAATGTTCAAAAAGAATAGGCTTTGCTTGAATGCTTATATAGCTTGTTAAAAATAATTATACTGGAACTCAAAAATCTTCTTTGTATTGTTCATGACCATCTTTGCGAAGATCGTTCTCAGATTCCTCTACTGGGTTTAAACTTTGTGTTTGGGTCATATTTTTCTCAGTAAATTTTTGTGAAACTTTAGGATAGTAGCAAAATGACTTACTTACAATATAGCATCGGAAATTCCTGAACCGTCCCTCATCAATTTAACTGATGTCAGGGGCAGTGATTTCTGAAGGGAAAAAAAAGGAAAAGGTTGGGAAAAATGAAAGAAAAAAAAACGATAACAAGAACCTGGAAATCTGACTGATGCAGGGAAGTAAAAGGGGAAAAATATATTTGAAAAATGGATTGTCAAATACGCAGTTGACCTGAAGCTGTCGCCAATCAGAAGGGAAGAATAATGTGTGCCAATGTTTCACATGCAGCAAGAAGTAGAGAAAAATGTGTTCTTTTGAAAATGCCATGTGTTTTCCTTGTAATATGTACAATGAAGGGATGCCAAATATTTTGCGAAAATTGCCCATAATGATTAGAAATTCTCCTTGGTGTTACCATAATAATGTAATTTAAAAAATAAAAGTATATAGCATGTCTTTTTAATTTAAAACCAATTTGTATAGAAATAAACAACATTGAACCTCACTCTGTTACCATAGACAAGTAAATATAAGGTAGAGAAAATAGGGAAAGCAGATTTAGGAAATGAGTGTACCCCAGTATTGTCACCATAAATTGTATCATTTACTAGCAGGGTAATCATGAGATTTGACCTGCGTTTGTATGTATTTGTTAATGAATTGCAGTGTCCATGATCAGGGCACATCAATCCCTATCTGAATTTTTAATGTCAATTAATGTTTCAAATTTTAATGAAATGTTAATTTATTCTTTCAGTGGAGGCGGAGGTAATTTTGTACTTTCAACTAGTCTTTTGGGTTACACACCAATTGGAGGTGGTGTTAGCCCTATGTGCCTGAACGGTTATGGATGTTTCTACAATCTCATGAATGACAGGTGAGTAAAGAACAAAGAAATATTCGTTTTTAGACCCTTATTCTTCTCCCGATCTCTCTTCTTTCAAATAAATGTATTGTAATAAGAATATCAGGACAACGTGTGAATGTGGTACCCTGCAGATGAACAGGTTTGGTGCCACAGGTCACTAGTCAAGTTATTGATCCCAGTCTTTACTTATCTATGCCTGTTAACAACACAATAACTAAGCTTGTTTTCTTTGTATTGGCATTGCTAATTGTTTTTTATAATAACATGCGACATAGTTTTGTAACTTTCCTTCAAGTTATGCATTTGTTACTTTATTACCTACACATAATACTGTTAGTAAAAACACATTGTTTGTTTCAGATTGTGCTTCACTATCTCAGTGTTTAAAGCAAGTCGAGAGACTAGTGCAACCAGATTCTACCGGAACTTACATCGGTCTTTGATGGATATGAAGACTGTGTTGGAACAACCAATTTCAAAAATGTGATGCTTAGTTGTATATAGTTTGTTCCTATTAGTGTGTAATTATGCTGTCTCAAATGGGAGTTGTATGACTTTCCCTCCTTTTTCCCAGTATTTTTTTAAAAGCTGTATACATTATTGACTTTTTTACTTAATATCTTTTCTTTTACCATACATTGCATTTATTTAATTTGCATTGTATTCATATGCATAATTTTAAGGTGTTGTGACTGTAAATAAGAGAATTTTGTACTGACGATTTCTGTATGAAATACATTAGACTGATTTTGTACAAATCAGATTAATTTCTTTTTCTTCTTATATTGGGCCTAATACAGTAAAACTTCATTTTCCATATATATCTGCAGATAAGACGAACTTTGAAAAACATGAGGTATACATTTACATCAAGGATTTATACTTTTAGTTTATATCTGGCCTATAAGATTATTTCTCAAACTATGAATGGCCCCTGAATTTAGTTTAGATCAGCGATCATTATTTCATGCATCTGACGGCACTGGCTTCTGGCAAACATTCACACTGGTAAAGGCATTCTCATGCTGGGAGTGGTTCACTTGATGTGCTGTGTGATTTCGTGATCAAATCATGGGGAAAAAGTGAAAGTGGAATCAGTGATCATGTCCTTCAAAAGATTGTGATTTGTAATGCTTTGGATAGCATTGAGGATGATTTGGTATGGGATACTAATGATGAAGAGAAAATCGATTCAGTAGGTACAGAATGAGACCCATATGGCAAACTTCTCAACAACAAAAATGAGGATGTGCATCAGGAACTATTTGCCGTAGATAATGAATGTGAAAATTTAAAAATAATTTTTTGGTATATCACACAAGACAATCTAGTATTTTTGAGGCATTTTTTGTGATTCATCTAGCTTCTTATCTGCTGAAATATACAGAATGTTTTTCAGGGAACTGTACGGAAAAAAAGTGTGTAAGTGAGAAAAATGCATAACTGAAAATGAAAATTTAGGTGCAAAATAAAAACTCAATTCTTTTAACAGAACTGTTGTGTTAGAAAATAACATGCATATCATATTCTCAGTACATAACATTTTCAAGAAAAGTAGTTCTCACTTTTGAAGAATCTGATCTTGGACTATTTGTTTTTCTCTGCACTTAAAGTATAAATTTCCCCCTTAAATTTGTGGCAACTGCCCCATAATCGCCCATGTTATTTGATCCCCACATTCTTTGTTCAAAATGGTTTTTGGTACAATGTTGACAAACATTGTGCAAAGCTGTTCTGGGCAACAAGCAAACTTTATGCAAAGCTGTAGGGATGCTAGTGGGTACCGACATCCTTCAGGCTTTGCATGAAGCCTATGGCATTGCACCCTGTGGATTTGTTCAGTCTCCACGTTTCCTAATAGCTTAAACTAAACAACCTAAACAGTGAACTGAACAGATTCCATGGGCTTTTCTAGAATGATATAATTTGCTACCTTAGGGTCAGATTGACATAACTGCAATTTTTTATTTACACTACCAGAATCAGAACTTATTTCTGCATCTTAGGAACAAACAAACTGTGTTGGTATAAAAGTCAGGACTTGGCTATCTACAAAATCTTAGAGTCAAAGGAACAGAAAAGGTGACCTAGCTGTCTGATTCCAAATATTTTGTGTGTCTAGCTACATCAGTCTGACCCTCAAGTAGCGAATGTACTTACTTACCAGTCAGCTACGTTGGTATTGTGACAAGCCCTCTATTCCCTCTTATTATATCTCCTAATTTATTTGACTTGGCCGATTTTTATTATGTGTGTTATGATTCTTACAATCTCAGGGCTACTACTCCATGATTTTCATTGTGGGCTGAAAATTAACCACTCTTACAAGGCTATGGCTGGTGATAATAATTATTATGATGGGAATTGAATTATCTTATTGAGTAATTTTTAAACAACATGTCATTTGTTAATTAAGATTACAGTGGCAAAAAGTACTGGCTGTCAATTTGTTATTTTATTACTATCTTTTCTTTCTGAATTAACATAAATTTAATCTTTATGTTATTAATTTCTCATACCTATGAGGTGAGGAGAATTTTGTACCTGATCGTACATTTATATTTCCAAAAATGTTTTAGGTCATCCATCAACCATTTCTTACAGCATTCCACTCGTCCATGGACGTGGCGAGGGTAACATGTTACAATGACATTTTTAAACTGTCCATGTTTTTCTTTACTTCATCAACTTGTCAACAAAAAATTCAATCAACTTGCAACCTAATATTCGCATCTATTCAAAACACATTGTCTTTAAGTCAAACTTTAAAAAGTTGTTACTGCCTGCGGAATAGCATCCTGCTCCCATTAAGAGACATCGCGTTCTGCCTAACTTTTACACACCCGCAACTCATCTTGTCACAGCTTATCGTGTTTCTTTTTTTTTTTTTATATACACGTCATTCCGATGCTATTTTATCTGCATCTCTGCTGCTCATCTGGGTTCATTTGTCCATCTAACAATGTCTTTTGTAAAAATATTTTACTCGTATAAAATATTTTTCTTATATTTAAAATATATTTCCCAGAGCAGTGCAACGGGTGGCGGTGGGAGGTGGGCACGCCTCTGTCGTCGCTTCCTCGTTCACCCAGGCCGGACACAGGACGACAGCGCACGATCATAGGACCCACTGTGGCGTCGGCGATGTCACGCTAACGTTGCGATGAACTGAATTCGATTCCCGAATCAGACGAAAACACAGTGCCGGTCGAAGCACGTTACGGTGAACTCGAGGGATGGAGATACAAACAATTTTACTGCCGAAATTAAACTATTCAAGTGCGTCTTTGAGACGTAAGTGGTCGCACGTGCGAGTCGCTGCGAGTGCATCTTCGAAGCTCAAAGTGTATTCTAAACAATCGTCTTCGGAACGCAAAGTCTTAAGTGAGAATTTCGAAGCCACGTTCGAGACAGTTGTCAGAAGTATGAACTCGAAGTAGAAGTCTCAATAAAAGTTCGAAATGGAAGTGATACGTTCGAAGTTCGCGCTGGAGTCATTTTGGAGCCTCGCACGCGACAAAAACGATCTTTGATCCCCTCTTCTGATCCGAGTGCCTCATCCTGATCAGCTATCGGGAACGGTGACAGGGCGATACTCGAACCATTGGTGCGCTAGCTCATGCGACACAAAAAAATTGCCGTTGCATTTTCGCTGCGAAAGTTAATGCACAACCCCATGCAGGGGGGGGGGTCCTTCCCACGATCAGTGGAATTCGGTGTAGTTGCGCCCTAACGGCGTTCACCGCTACATGCGCGGCAATCTTTGAAATCTTTTGGCAAAAGAACCGTTTCGCTGACGCGCATGTGTGCGTTACGAATTGCTGGCTCCTGCAATTTTATGAGAAGGCCGAACGGTCACTCTTTCGCACGGGTGTCCATGACAAATTGCGGTGCCTTTTAAAGCAGCGTGCTCGCGTAAATGTAAAGAATACTGCACCCTGTTAACTGCCCTACTACCCTACCCGCGAGAACCGGCTGCGCCGCGGCGTCTTTTGGGCGTTTGTGATTTTTAGTGGAGAAGACATTTTTTGACCGCTGGCGGGGCGTGTCCACCTTAAAAAAATCAAAGCGGCAGTCTTTTGAATTTATTTCGGGGCGCCCCGATGCGGTGTGGGCACGTGGCGGTCCCTAAGGGGGGTCAAACTATTCGCCGTGCTGTGGCCGGGCGGCCGTAGCGACGGGGAAGAGACCCGGGCCGGGTTCGATTCCGCGCCACGCCACGTATTTTAATTAATGAAGACGAGGGTGGCGTTCATCATGTCAGTTCGTGATGGGTATGACGTTACAATTCCTCATATTTATTTATACTTGTAATGGTACTCCATCGATATATTTTAATTATATTTTCAAAATATTCCGAGAGGTATTTTGACCCCTCTTAAACCCCAGTACCAATGTCATTCTGTCATGGACGTAGTTTGTGACAAAGTTGGCATACCTTATATTAAAATTTGTCGACCTGGATTAACTCTGTCTTTTTGTCCACCTCCATGGGCTCCTCTAGAATGACATTAGTGTTACCTGTATGACCTGTTTCACTATTACATCTGCACCTGTGTCTACAGTACACAATGTCTTCGTTCCTTGTTTACACTTGCGTTTTGTTGCTGCCGGAACGATGACTTTGATCAAACGTAATAATATAAGCTCGCTCGTGGCTCATAGCGAAGTTGCTTGCCTATTACCACTGAAGTCCAGGTTCGATTCCCGTCGATCTCGTGTGAAATTTGTTCCAACAAAATAAGTTTGACTGCTTCACAAGGACTAGTCCAAACCCTGTGAAGTGTCTTAAACCCTACCTCTCTATTTCCTTCCCAATTCTGGCGGCTGTGTAGTGGCGCAGGAGCGCATGGTAGGAGGCGCAAAAGCGGAGATGCTACCTGGCGCTCCTCTTGACAACTGACTGCAAGACTGGACACTAGACGTAAAATAAAATGTCTAGTGGATAACTCCAAAAGTGCTAGCGCTCAACGCTCGTTTAGGGGCTAGGAGACGCGTTGCGTCAATACAGACGTAACAAATTAGAAAACAACTAAGAACATCCATTTTATGCGGAATTGTTTTAAAGAACAGCTACCACTAGAATGTAACCTTTTATCCAGTGCTTGTGCTACCACTTCTATATCTAAACAGTTCACGAAGAAATGAAAGTAACGCACCAGATAAATTTTGAAGCAACCATAAATGGTTTTAGGAGGGGGAATTTGCCAAGTTTGTCAGCAATTACATTAAAAATTACCCTGGAGCATTTAAAAATTTATTTTTCATATAAGCATAAGTAAAACCTAGTTAACTTGTATTTCTGTTTTAAATCTTTTGCAACATTTGTGTGCATTTTTACAAAACTGATGCAACATGGCATTTCTCTGATAAAACTGGCATAAAATATCATGCTGTACAAGTTGTAACTAAAGAACAAATAAATTAAGATCCAAAATATTCTAAGTAAAACAATTAAAAGCTTATTAAAAAGAAGTAGGTTTTAAAATGAAATATTCTTAGAACTAAAACTATTAAATATTAACTACCTATAGTTACTAATTTACTGAAACCTACATCTTTTTAAACATGTTGAGATCCTCACACAGAACTCATTAACTGCACACTTGATCAGCAACAGTTATATTGAATTTTGAATCTGAGCAATGCTATTTACAGCTAAAGAATTAAAAATCAGAATGTTGACAAGCATTTTGAAATTCCTCAAGAAGTTTTGGTGCATATTCTTTGATTTCTAAAAATTTGAAAATTTTCAAAGAACTCCCAAAATATTTTAATAACAATTTCCTTTGGTTTGAAACATACTCACACAACAACATTACTTCCCTCACGTGGAGAAGTATGGTGGCAATAGATAAAGGACACAAAACAAGAATGGCAGGACTTCAGATTGGGAATTTTGTTACAAATTTTAATGGTTTTGCTGGTACCCTCATCAGCTATTAGAGGATTGTCTGTAAGATCTGAGGGCATTGTGGCAATCAAGGCACATGTCTTCACTTCCTCTACCCCCTTCAAGAAAGATGGATTGTCAACATCACACACATGAGTGTTGCTCACACTCTCAATCTTTCAAATTTACGCAAATTAGATAAAACATCTGCATCATCTTTCTCACACTTCATTTTACCATTTGCACCAATCATCCCATTCAAAATAAAAGATTTCAAAGCCAAATCAAACTGCAGACTGGCAGGGTTGTTGCGAATACCACGCTGCCTCACAACACCGAAGAGATTCTCAAGTGTGCGTCGAGTTGCCTACGACGTCACTCCCAAGCCTCCGAGCATTCTCCACAATGTGGAAACAGCGTCAATATTTTGACACCATGTCTCCTTCACCTTAGTGCGAGCAGATTTGCCATTTGCATCAACAAACTTCCATGAACCCAGTTTCTTTTTCATACTCTGCCAAAATTCTAAATGCTGAGGTGTGTTACTCAATGGTCTTCTATGAAAGTAAGTGTCATCAAATTTCAAACCGTTAAACGAATCAAAGAGACGAGTGATGTCATTTATAAATTTAGCCAAATACTTGGCTCCTTCCACACCACATTTATACAGTGCACGGGCAACAGTTACACTCAAAACCTTAGCAGCTAACTTAACTTTCATTTTCCTTTTTGGATAAATGTGTTCTTCTGTGACATTCCCCATGTTCTTATTAAATGATTTTTTTTAATTCGAAAAGGTCCACTATAAATTTTAACATCTCCACTGTCTATTTTAAAAGTACTTTTTTGTCCGAAACAGCAGCATTTCTTGTTGTTTTGAGAACACGAGGGTCAGAAATTACAATTTTACAATTATTTATTTCTAAAATTGGTTTATCCCAATTGCAAAGTTTTAAAGCCAAAGTTTTCAAGCAGCGAACGTTAGTTGATGCCCGGTTACTCACAAATGCTACAATATTATTCTACCAATTCTTTGTAAAGCTCCTGTGACATCCATAATTATCTTTCCTAAATCTGTGACCGAAATGGTACCATGAGACAAATAGTAAGCATCCAATTGTCAATGAGACTACGAACCATAAAAACCAGAGCATGGTATGCACACTGACATACGTTGGCAACCTATATCTTCATAGCCAAGTTTCTGGACGGACTAAACGTTCAAATATTTTGAATAGCCATTTCATAAAAAATAAGTATACATTTTTGAATTTGAAGTCATAATTAATTGATCCTCTAAATGCAGAAGCAAAACATCATCGAGGCCATCATGGAAAGGAATTTTATTGGAAAGTTGGAGAATAACAAAAGTAAATAACATGAATTTCCTGAGGAGTTTGTGTGCCTGAAGTCTACGGTTACGAAGGGCTAAGCAAATTACCTTCTCGTCTGTGGACCGTCTATGACCAAAAAGAGATTTTGTCTACTTGAGCATTCAAAAATATCCAATGGGTTAAATTTTTAATTTAATTATTACATTTGTATAAATTCTCTCTAGACAGTTGAAATATTTCTGAAAATTTGTGAACAAATAAATTCATGAATATCACCAATAGAATACTGTGTTTGAGTCCTTGTTAAGTGATTCCTAATTTTTATTGTAATTAAAATTATATATTTTATTACAAATACTATATGTTCATGAATTATATATTAAATTGCATGGTGGTTATTTCCACCATGATTAAATGGTTAGAAACAGCTGTAAAGCAATTTTATAAATTAATAAATAGTATCAACATAGAATCCAGATTTTCTTATCAAACACAGTGCTCCATATATAGTGCAACCGCTGTCTCATATTTGCAATTACTCTCTAAAAACAGGCATATTCCCAAATGTATTCAAAATGGCAAAAATTAAACCGTTGTTTAAAAAGGGCAATAGTTATGATCCAATGAACTACAGACCTATCTCCCTGCTATCAGGATTTTCAAAAATTCTGGAAAAGCTTTTCAATGATAGACTCAAACACTTTCTCAATGCAAATAATATCCTTACAAATGCACAACATGGTTTCAGGTGTAATAGATCAACAGAGACAGCCATTTTCTCCTTTTTAAATGACATACTTATTGCACTAAATCAGAAGGAAATTCCCATTGGCCTTTTCTTAGATTTGTCAAAAGCTTTTGACATCATTGATCATCACATACTTCTAACAAAACTAGAAATGCTAGGGATCCGAGGCATTGCAGGCCAGTGGATTAAATCATATTTATCAAACCGTAGCCAAGTAGTTACCCTCCAGCACACTAAAGATAACAAAATCTCCTCGTACTACTCCAACCCTCAGATGATAAATTGTGGAGTCCCGCAAGGATCCATCCTAGGGCCAATATTATTCCTTATATACATAAATGACATGCCTTTGGCTTTAAAAAATAACAAAACAATTTTGTTTGCAGATGACACAAACATAATCATAAAAGCAAAAACGCAACAATTATTAGAAAAAGAAACTCAAGAAACGTTGCATGCACTAGTAAAATGGTTTCAAGACAACAAACTTATCATAAACACCAGCAAAACAGTCTCTCTAAATTTCATGAATCCCCGATCCAAAGAAAAACTCTCCCAGCATTTGCTCATAAATAATAATCCTGTAAAAATATCACAGGAAACTACCTTCCTTGGTCTAACAATCCAAGAAAACCTAAAATGGAATGCTCACATTTCAAATCTTAATAAGAAGCTCACCAAATCTTGTTATGCCCTATACACCCTCAGGTCAAGCTCCAACATTGAGACTCTTAGGACAATGTATTATGCAAATGTGCACTCACACTTGAAATATGGATTAATATTTTGGGGAAATGCCCCTGAAAGCACTCGTACATTTATTATCCAAAAAAGAATACTGCGAACAATGACTAGCACTCATAAGCTGGAGTCTTGCAAACCCTTGTTCAAAAAATTAAGGATTCTTCCACTACCGTGCATGTACATATTTGAAATAGTTGTCTTCACAAAGAAGATTCTCATGGAAAACAAAGACACTTTCACTCTAAATTCAGGTGTACACAACTATAACACTCGACAAAAGGATAACCTACATGTTCCCCATTCTGAAACTACACTTTATCAAAAAAGTACCCTAATAGAGGGCATTACACTTTACAACAAATTGAACCATGATATTAAAGATATGAATACAATACATAGATTTAAAAGTAAATTGAAAGCTTTCCTGCTTAACAACATGTTCTACAGTGTGAAGGAATACACAAATCACACCACTACCTCCCTTAAAAAACAAAAATAAAAATTCTAATCCCTCTGATTCTCTGTTTCATGTTGACTGTTCAAGTTGAAGCAAAGAAAAAAGAACTGGCATATCCCATCCTGCCTGTGTTAAATTGCAGTTGGACTGATGTAGAAGGAGAATGCCAAACCAAAATTCTATTTCCTTCATCCTGAATTTGCTAAATGCACTAGGCATCATTAATATCGTTAAATCATTTCTGAATGAATAGTATTTTATTATTAGTATTGTTACTATTATAATTGATGTTACTATTATAATTGATATTACTATTATTAGAATTGTTATTATTACTATTATTATTATTGAGTATTGTAAGATCAATGACCAACTTGATCAGGGTTTTTTGTCCAGTTTCCCTTGATCCTTTGAGCAAATGCTGAGATGGTCCCCCTTGTTTTGATTTCTGGACAGTAAATGTAACTTCACTCTGCCATATCTGACTCGTCATACACGATTGAAATTGTATCTGTGACTCAATAAATATTATTATTATTATTAAAAAATTATATTTAATATTATTAAATAACTTGCTTGTTTTCAATCTATGAAGTATATGACAGATTTTCGTAGAGTAGTCCTATCCACTAAAATTCAATAGTTGTCATTCATATCTTTTTGCGTTCTTACCAATCATCAAAGCAAATCTGAAACTATGTAGAGGAATTATAAAAATACAAATAAAAGTGAAATTGAGTGTTTACTATACCTGGCCACATATAATAGCCTATAATAACTCAAAAATTGCCATTGAGCAAATGCTGAGATGGCCCCTTGTTTTGCTTCTGGACATAAATGTAACTTCATTTTTTGTGCACGTCTTCTAGAATTCAGTGGGAAATGCAATTATTCAAATTATCGTTTCCATGTTGTCGCGGCAGGAAGTAATAAGAGCCAAAATTTATTGCTTATTTATCCTTGAAAATAGATTTTATTACATGGGAGTTTTTTTGTTTTTTTTCTCCCTTTCAAAATTCAAAATTTATTGCTTATTTATCCTTGAAAATAGATTTTATTACATGGGAGTTTTTTTTGTTTTTTTTTCTCCCTTTCAAAATTCAAAATTTAAGTAGTATATGACTTAGTGTAGGGATCACAGAATTTTGAAAATGTGCACACAATTCACTTTTCCCCATAGCACGTCATACGCAGTTTTTAACTGTTTTTTGACATAAAATAAATAAATAAATAAATAACTCAAAAATCACGAACAAAAAATAGCTGTCATTCATCTTCTGTACTTGGCATTTAGGAAATCGTATCACATTTCTTTAACCAAAATAAGTTAATATTTCTGCTGATTGTCTTATAATTTTGGTATTAATTATTGTTATTATTCTAGTTATCTTTGATATGAAAGTTAGACCGAACTCAATGCCGCCCATTGATTCCTCTCATGACAAATCTTTAAAAAAAAGAAAAAAGGAAGTACACCATTATATTTTCCTTGACTACATAAAAACGGCAAATTAGATTTACTGGAAGATACAACTCTTTCAAAAGTAAATGTGACACAATGTTGCACATTGCAAGAAGCAAGATTATTTTTGTACCTTCAGATTATTTCTTCAGTACTTATTCAGGGACAAATTGTCTCAAAACGCCCATAAATAAAGAGTGACCAACGTGTGGAACACATCCCCCAAATAGTAGAAAACATAAGTTTAAAAGAAATGAAATAGAAAAGTGATTATAATAACGTGGCCAAATATTGTAGGTTAGGTCAGGTCATTGTATTTGTTCACACTTTTTGTATACAAGACCTGAAATATTTAAACTGCGAGCATTTCATGAATATCACCAATGAACTAATATTGAAGGTCTTCACTAAATTAAACGAGTAATTTTAATAACAAATATCGTTATTTTAAATAATTTTCAAATGTCCGCGCCTGCGTGGATAATTTGAATTTGGCGCACAGTTGGTGGGATATAATATTATTGGTCCACAGTCGGCGGCATGCGCACCGCTACACCTTGTTATTTCCACCATGCTAATTACATTGCAAGAAATGGCATTGAATATTAATTAAAACTTGCCAAGCAAAAAATATTGAAAATCGATCGTTTTGTAAAAAAAAAAGATTGGTGATAACAAGTAATATTTTAAACGCGTGTCTGAATATTGAAATTCAACCATCAAAATTTGAATTCAGCACACGAAACTGCAAACTTTTTTAAAATACGATAAAAAGAGCAATATTTATTTATATTTTTAAATAACCATGTTGCAACGGCGGTGTCTTCGACCGCACGTTGGGTGAGCCAGATTTAACGGAAATTACTTCCCTCTAACCTGAGTCAAGGTGCCCGCTAGCTCAGGAGGCGGTGAGAGCCTGAAATGGTGGTGGATGGACATAGCTACTATTCGAAATGAGAAGAAAAGATTATAAAAGAACATGAAATTTAATCAAAATAAAAAAAGAATAGAAATACCCAAATTACTAAAAATGAGTGCTAAAAGACTGTGCATGAGCTGAGCGGTGCTACTTTACCTTCCCTAACCCTTAATTCTAAGTACAAAAACCAATATAATAAAATTTTATAAATTACGATTACAGCAAATAAAAAAAATTGAAGATGAACATTAATTAGGAAGAGCCAATGCTTCCTGAGAATTATTCCAATTTTAATCAAACAAGAGTCTTTGTTATTAATATTGCCTGAGGGGCGTTGCTGAAGGCCGTGGCTCGGCGCTTCATTGATATCACCATTAGTGGGGTCAGGGCGCTTCCCTGAACTGGCCGGATCCCTTTGCTGGCGGAGGCCGTGTGTCGCCGTCCGCCCTCCAGCTCGACAGCCGTGACGTAACGAGGCCGCGACAGCTCAGCTTCCAGTTGTGAGAAGGACCGAGAAGTGATATTTATCGGTTAATAATATTCCCGATTTAATCGAAATTACGCCACGTAATTAAGAAAAACGTGCAATGCTAGTGCGGCCGGGTAGAGAGAATAAATACATCGACGCACAGCAGAGTGTTCGAAGGTTAACGAAATAAACTCTACTAAAATCAAATTAAGAACAAACTCAAAACTTTGTGGGCAATAGTCCCAAACAAGATAGTCGAGCACTCGCCCGTCTCTCTCTGGTCGACTAACTCCGAGGGCAACAGCCCGACCGATTCTCTATCGGGCACCCGCCCGGACGCATCTGATGTCCGAGAGCGTCTCCTGTGACCGGTGCTAGCGAGCTTGCCCCAGGCCTGTGTTCTCCCCCCTTCTTACCCAAAAGTTCTAGAAGGATCTGTTAAAACTTTGAAAAAGGTTGTCTGATTGGCCAGAGCCGTCTTACTAAATTCTCCGCCAATCGGTCAGGACGTCTTATAGTTAATCTGCGTGGGAAAGTGGGAAAATGTTCAAACAGCGAGTTTGCTGTGATTGTTAAATAAATACATTAACTCTATACTCGTATAGCACTTATTGTCAATAAACTTACTGGTTGGGCCGCGACACCACCGAGTCCCGGCGTTCTTCGAAATCTTCAGGGAGAGACCGTGGCCGTAGGGGTGAGTTAGCTAAACAAACCCCTCCCTCTTCTGGGCGCCGCCGTGGCGCAGAAAGTCGCAGCTGCGCGTAGCGCGTAGCTTGATATCGAAAAATCGAATGACGGCAAAACCTCTGTCCGTCTCTGTCCGTCCGCTAACGGCTAAACCGATTTTCTCCAAAATTGATATTTCCAAATCTGGCTAATGTGGCGGCCCTTTGAATTTAAAACCGATATTTTAATTGTTGGGAGTACTTTACATGAAGCCCTTGGGACACTTCCAAAATTTTCAAAAAAATAGCTTCGTTGTTTTTTATTAAATTTGGTTTTTGGATAGTGTAAAGGACGTTTAGGAGAATGGTGCAGATCTCATTTTCGTTAAAAATCCTGATTTTTCGAAAATTGCAAAAAATTGAAAATTTTTTCGGCGTCATCCTACAACCGCAATTATGAAGATACAGATTTTTCCCTTAATGAAATTGTCCCTTAAAGGTAGATTTTGAAATAATGACATGTACAGTTTTTCGAAAATTTGAATACTTTTCGCGCAATTCGGCGTGAAATAAAGGCAATTTTCAATTTTCTTGAAACATTTTTTCTCCAAACACGTCTCTATCGCTTTTGACTAAATTTTGTTGGATAATGTCAAGGACGTTCAAGAGAATGGTGCATGTCTCATATTCGTCAAAATGCCTGATTTTTAGAAAATTGATAAAATTCAAAAATTTTTTGGCGTCTTCCTACTACAATTATGACGATACATTTTTCTTAATGAAATGTATTCATAAAGAACAAATCTAAAAATTATATCATGTTCAAGTTGTCGCAGATATTTTGTGCTAAATTTTGTGTCAAACAATTTTTATTTTCTTTAAACATTTTTCTTAAATTGGCCCATAATTTTTTGATTAAATCTAGACCCTCGATAGCGTAAAGGACACTTAAGAGAACGGTGCAGATTTCACGTTATTTGAAATGTCTGATTTTTCGAAAATTAACAATTTTTCTGCTTCTTCTTAGAACTACAATTGTGAAGGTACGAGTTCATTTTTTCTTAATGAAATGTGTTCTTCAAAAACATCTTTAAATAAGGTCACGTTGAATTTTTCGAAAATATGAGTATTTTTTGAGTAATTTTAGTGACTTAGTCGCCCGCTTCGAATTCCTGCGCTTCGTGAACGTAATATGAGTCACTTTCAGGCAGTTGGATGCTACGTAAGTTAGAATTAGTATAATATTTCATATTTCTTTTACCGTTTCTTACTTTCGAGCTTTTGTTATTCGTCGAGTATAATCTTTTTTTCTTTTAATCTTTTAGAAATTACGGTATTTAAAACATATTTGAAATATATGAAATGAAAATTGCTAACCTTCTGGGAATATCAGATTGAAAAACAACAATGGCATTCTCCGTCGCGATTCGGCAGATGAATTTTTGTGAATTACGTCTCATTGTAGGGACGTGATTTAGCTGCATGAAAAGTAGTTACAAATGTCAAATTTGTAGTAATATTTGCTTGAAAATATTTAGTTTTCGCACCAAATTTTCTACGATTTGTAATGAGTTAATGATGACTGAGATGGGTTATCCATTGTGGTATAAAGACCTAAGGCGACACAGTACGTGCTGTTTTATCACCTCTAGTTTGAGAGTTATTTGAGTGTTATGTTTATAGGTATGAAACTATTTAATTTATTTGTAAATAACGTTTAAAAGTAAAATATAATTGGAAGATGATTTATAGAGACGGGATATTCACTGTAACGCTGAAAATTATACCACGCGATTCATAACCCTGTACCAATTTATTAATAAATGTTCATAGCTCAACTTAAAAATATTATTAAATTTCTTCTTAAAATGTAGAAAAAAGTAAAATTTTATAATATAAATTTGAAGGTCAGCGAAATGATATGTCAATGTACTTTTTTTTCTGTCCCAACATTGGGGGTGGGGGTGGTGGTGAGGGGGCAGCAGCCCTCCCCCCAATCCCGCCTCTGGAAGTTGGTAGTAGTCGCTGAGCATTGTTGGGCTCAAATTTTCTGTGGTATGTTCTTTCCCCGCTGAGAAGCCCCTCTTTTTGTTGTGTACCGTTCATTTTTCTGTGTAAAGTCGTCTCGTGTGGTTGTTAGTGGTTGTGTATGTTGTTTTGTGAAGCTTTTGTGAGTAGGTCTTTCTTGTATTCTTTCTATTATATTCCTTCTCTATTATATTCTATCCTTTTCTATTATTTTCTTTTTCTTATATTCCTTTTTCTTATTCTGCATTTCTTCATATTTCTTTCCATATTCTTATTATGGCCGATCGGAAGAAGCGTGCTCCGAACTTCGCTCGGGAGAGGGGAACTTTTAGTGGAGTGGGTGGAAAAGTATTTCCATATAATAGAAAACTCGGAGACCGACGGCGCAACGAAACTTCAGAAGAGCATCGCGTGGTGTACCGTCGCCGATGAATTTCATGTGAATTCGACTACGTGCTTTCGTGATGCTGAAAGGTGCCAGGGGAAATTTGAACTAGAGGTGCTACAGAATGGCAACTTTCTCGTGTAGTTTTCTAATTTCCTTGGTGTGGTCTGGCTTTAAGATCTTGCTCCATTCTCTGGTCAGCTGCCATGTATCGTCCAAAAGTCCATTTTTTTGACATTTTCTTAACTTTTTGATTTCCTAGTAGTACAACTGAAATATTACTTCAAGAATATTAAAGAACAGTAAAAACTTGTCCTAAATAGAAATTTTCATTGAAAAATTTGAAGCGATTTTTAAGAAATTGACGATTAAGCATTCCCATAAATGCGAAATTTGAAGCTCTTTTCACAGGAATCTATTGAGTTTTCGAAAAAATTCATTTTAAGTCATTTGAAGTACTTCCACTCATACATGTAATAATGTATACAAAATGATGTCCAAATGTCCATATTACGGTGTAGGAGGTATTTTAAAAAAAATACATTTGTGTAATTTTTGAAAAAATAAATAAATACACCAAAATGAACTTTACGGCATATTAAACAGTGCAATTAGCACTATCTATTGAAAAAAATTTGAAGAAAAAATTTGGAACCATTTTTGAAAAGAAATGGCATTTGAGCGTTTCTGACAATGATGATGCGGAATTCGCACTGTTTTACAAAAAAACTTGACTTTTCGAGAAACTTTATTTGACGTTATTTAAAGCACACATACTCATAAATATAATAATGTAAAGAAATGGCCTTCAATGTAAATATTACCGATGTGACTGACAAGTCAAAAAAATGTAATTTTTGAAATTTTTGAAAAAACAAAAGAATAGAGCAATATGGCGTTTATGTCATGGTATAGGGTTTGTTGGGCACTACCCCTACCAAAAATTTAAAACAATTGGTGCAGTTTTTGAGAAAATCTTGTTTTTGTAATTTTTTAAAATCGCCAATATTGCCCGCACTATTGCACAAAAACTACTATAATAAAAAAAAGATGATTAACTTGATCTTATTGAAAGAACTATTTATGGACAACTTTTGCGATTTTCGAAAATTCAGTTAACCTTGAAAATCGGACCTATGCTATCTTTATAAGCATATTGTCTGCTATTCTTACAACATACTAAAAAGAAAAAATGGAGCCGTTTTTGAGACAATTTTGAAATGTCCATGGGGCTTCATGTAAAGTTCCCCCAAATTTTAAAGAATCAAATTTTTAAAGCTTCAAGTAGAGCCAGATCGACAAGGGGTTCTTCATTTGGGAAGAAATCGTATGTATGGTTTAGGTGCTGTAGCATTGTGATGAGTAAAGACGACAGGATTCTCAAATGTGTATGTTTAATTTGTACATAATAAATAAGGATAGCATAGGATTTGTTGTTCGAGTGTCGTTTGCGGTAAAACAGAAGAAGATTCTTATAACAACTTTTAGGTGTTGATCCGCACCATGGCAATGAGTTGTCATGGCCGTCAGGCGGAACCGTCCCTCACTAAGAGATGAGAGAGTCTACGACGTTACAACCCTCCTATGCCTGGGGAAGAACTTTTTCCGCAGATAAATATCACAGGAAAAAGTTCATGACAAAGCGTAGATTGACAGCTATTCCTGTTACTTCTGAAGAAAAAAATTCAAGAGAACAACAAGAAGTAACAAGCAAACATTACACATACAAAACATTTTACAGACATCAAACAAAGATATATAATGTCACTTAAGTATCCTCAAGACCCAACTTGACAGTCTCGGCTTAACTTTAACCTATTTTGGCCTGTGAATCAAACAAAATATAGTGCTTGACAATTAAGTACCTTTTTTTGTGTATGAACTGCAGGAGATATTGTGCATGTTTGTCTTTCTCATCTGCATTCCTTATAATTCTTCTCTTTGATTCACCATCTCTTGACTCTGAATCACAGTAATGATTACTTTTCTTTCTTTTTCTTTTTCTCTGTTTCTTCTTGTTGTAAAAAACCTTTGGAATGGCTCACATATTTGTTTTGCCAGTCTTTGCTGAACTTCCCAAAATGAAATTGATGCGTGAGTGACATTTGACCTTCCGTCCGGGCACAAAGCTCAGTGGCAAGCTATACTGGGTGTCAAATTCATCGAATTTCTCGGAACAGATATTGCCCTTTGAAATTGAGAGAGAATAAACACAGTTTTTGACTGCTTTTAGCTGCGTACACACAGACATATGTCAATATAGGTACAGACATAACCAAATGTCAATATTGTTTTTTTCTGTCTGAAACATATATTAGATGATAGAAGATATAGTAATTTCACAGAAAATAATTTGGGAATGTACATAATTGTAAATTCTAATGAAAACAATTAAGAAAATTTCTTGTAAAATTTAATTATTTTTATGTTTATCAATTTTTGTATTCACTTTTTTGTGCTAATTTAATTTTGTGAGTGAATAATATTTAAAATAACAAATATAATTTGATTAAACTATATGTACAAACTAATTATAATAAATACACTAAAATTATAATATTTCATTCAACACAAATTTCCCAAGAAAAATGTAAAATAAGTTGATAAGTGGATTAACTGGTTATATAACAGTTTTGCAAAATGTTTATATTTTTATTGCATGTGTTTGCACGTTTTGGTGTTTTTACTGCACGTTTTAGAGTGTTTTACTGCACAAAAATCTGGTCTTTATTTATCATATTACAGATATTATAGGAAATTTATTTTTTGACATTCTCACATACCACCTACATACATAGTGCTGCAGCAAAAACTGAATTTAATGCAGAAAAATTTGTATTGTTGGGCCTCTAATACCAAAAAATTGGTAAATTCTTATTTCTCTTATGCAGTAAATTCCTCTAATGCTTTTTGTAATCAGAATCCACGTTATGTGGGTCCTCGATATTGAAAAAACGGTTTACAGCAAAACTTCTCAAAATCTGCTCCAAATTTTTAGATTTTTTTTTTCAAGTTTTTCAAAAACTCAGAAGTTTTCTTTGAAAATAAGCTCAAAGTTGTGCATAACAAACTCAAACATTTTTTTCCAGAATAGCCTGAAATTTTTCAACTAAAAAATTTGCATATACAATAATGTTTTATTATTTTATAATATTCTTAAAGTCATATTTCAGGTTTACTATTAAGGAGCTGAAAAATAGACAAAATAAAAAAATAAAATTCTTTTAGGCACCAGTAGATAGCAGCTGAGAAGAGGGTGGAGTCATTATGGAAAGCATTTTTTCATCTATTCAAGGATTCCTATCAAAGAAATTTCAATCATCAATTTGTTGCAGTCACCCTTAAATTTTTTTTATGAATAGCTATTGCCATTCTGCTCACTCATATTTTGTGCTTATGTGGCCTTGCTCCAGTGGGTTTCTGAGAGCTAAAAAGGGAATATTTTGGTGACAATAATGTTTACAACTTTTTTAACAATATATTTGTTTATTTTCTTGAAATATTCAAGTGTGTATTAACATAATGATACAGAGTTGCTTTTTGAGACACACAAAATACATCCCTTTATTACAATTGTGAGTCTTAAAAATAGCACATATATTTACACAATTACTTCACTTCACACACATTTACACACTTAACTATAGAATATGTTACAAGTGGCTTATTTCAGATGCCAAACCTTACAATTAGTCTTAACGTTGTTTATAGTTCATCTGTGGTTCACCTCTAGAATTAAATTATTTCTTGAGGTTCCAAATAAATACATCGTTGAAAAGTTAAACAAATACAGCTAATAAACCTCATTCATAGTATTACAATCAATTCCCACTGATCACCATGTATAATGTCACTTTACATTTTATACTTTGGACAATATGAAGATCATAACCATGAATGATGGCCAAACTAAATTAGATATGACTTTTGACCATTCAAAAATACTGTACAAAAATAACATACATTGATGGAATAGACTGTTTGCATAACATAAATTGAGTAATATTTATCATGCAATATAATTTCCATATAATCAAACCTTAACTTAATTTGGAAATCAAAGAAATGCCATTGTAACTCTGAGTGAAGAAAATATTCAGAGTTTCTTAAAATGAAAGGTGAGATGCAAAATAAAAAAGTATAACATATCTCAGTTCTTTAAAGAAAAGTAGTCTAATATTAAAAGTAGTGTTAAAAACTACCAAAGAGAAATATTTAAATTTTATAAAAATAACAAAGATAACTTGGATAAATAGAATTTTTTTGAAGAATATAACTACAAAATAAAGCTATTAGAAGAAATGGAAAAGTGTCCTTCCTGTTAATATAGATTCTTTCAGGTATACAATTGTTACACAGGAATAATGCACCATTTCATTAACAATAAGAAATACAAATTTATATTTGGTAAGAAAAGAAATTTGAGAAATATTGCATATTGAAGAAGAAAGATCAGTTCTTGGAAAGTCAGTGGAGAAAATTCATCATCCATCAAAATTGTGGAAAAGATGTTAACCATTTCAGGTCCAGCACCATTTCTGTTTTCTAACTTGCACTAGTCTGAAAAGACATGACAGAGAAGGTTATTACGAAAAGACATATGATGAATTACTGCACCCAATAAATGAAACCGACAACCAATACCACACCGGAACTGATACAGTTCTATAAGAAACAAAAGCCACCAGCAAGAGTTCATCTAAAAGTACTTATAATTTACATTCCTATGATGACCAGAGTAACCCAAAAATTGAATTTCTTTTTCATTGTGAGAGGGCACAACACTCTTTGCAAGAGTTCAAAGATCGCAGTACCCAAACAGATAGACGTGCAACTGACCAACAATCATCATGGATTGTTCAACCAGCAAAGTGCATGGAAACCAAAGGCCAGTTGTCTCTTATTAAATAGTGCAGTGCCAATATATATATACAAAGATCATGCCAATAATAAAGTCTGGATTGCCTACCCTTACTCTACTGAACACTTTGCCTCTCCCATATGCAAAAAAAAAAAAAAAAAAAAAAAAGGAACAGAAGATAGGAAAGTCAACAAAGAAAAGTTACTGAGACCTATACTAAAATTTTAAAAATTCAGTAAAATTAATATGCATTCTTGGCATACTTATAGGGAATTATACATTCATTAAGTAACAAAATAACATAATATTAGTTCTTGAAACTACCCAGAATTAACTGACTGAGCAGAATTACCTACTGAGCAGAACAAGTATCAATTTCTCATGAAAAACAAACTAAACTTTATATCACTGGACTTGTGATTTAAAATCATTGAATTCCAAATATTTGCATGAAACTTTACTATTAATACTCAAATCAAGATCAGTGTGTATTAAACTAGAGACAAAAAAATATAACTATGATACTGAAACACTGCTCTTAAGTGCAATTAGAATCGTTCTGCTAGGGGTCAAGGATATGCAAATTAAAATAATTTTTCCATTTTGAATCTTAATTTTTTATACCCTTGAGTTCCATAATTTGTAAATTACATAATTAGCAATACATTGTTGGGAGGTGGGGCACGCACCTGCCTGAGCTTTCCTCTGCCTCCAAAACTACGAATTGCATCCATCAATTCATCACGTGAATTTACTTCTGGCACAGGGAAAGACTTCGGTCGTGATATTTGAGTCTTCTTTGGCAGAGCTGGAGCACTAGGAGGTTCTGGGATCAGTCGACTTCCATTTGTTGGTCCTTGTGATGGTTTGGAAGCTGATGCAGGTTGAATTCTTAAGTTAACAACAGGTGCAGACTCTATGACAATAGAATTTCTTTGGTTTGGATTGTGAAAAGAATTGTTTTGTTGAACCTTCACAGTCACTGATTGTTGAGAATTTTGTGGCACTTTATATGAGTCAGCAGCAACCAAAGAGGAATCAGAATAATCACTAGTAGCAAATCTGAAACCTTTCACAACTGGCATTGGATGTCTTGCATTGAAGGCTCCTGTTGGTTTGGAAGCAACATTCGCCCCACTTTTTTGAGTTGTTACAGCAACTTTTGGTACAAATTGGTTTCCATCCTGTGTGGGTTCCTTGAAATTTCCTGATGAACCAACTCCATTTACACCCACTACTGATGTGTATTTTCTTACATTATTTTGAGCATTATTATTATTATTATTGAAGCAATTTACCTCTTTCAAACTACTTTCGTTCTTCATATCTGAATCAATTTTTGGCTTTGTGTCACTGGGCAGGTATGCTGATAGAGGCCGTTTATTTGTTGCATTGAATTTTATTCCTTCTGAATTGGAAGCTGCTAAGGAAAACCTTTTTGCAAGATTGTTAACACCTTGAAATGTTTCTTCAGCATCATCATCATCTTTATTATTGTGGATTCCATTGACAGGAACATTTTTTACATTATTATTTCCTTCATTCCAACTTAATTTGATGTTGGTGGTATTTGGTTTCTTTTCAGGTTGTGGCAGAATCTGCTGCCCCTGAAGGAAGGATTTCTTCAATTCCACAGCACGAACAATTGGTACCCGTGATGGATCAGCTATTTGAGCAGAATTGTAACTGTGGACTCTTGTAATTGTGTGATGAGATGCTGAAGCATCCTTTTCATTAGACTGTGTCAGATCTTGTGACTTCGATGTAAAACCTGTAGTGGCTGGACTTATCTTTTTGAAACCTGAGGGAGTTGTGTGAGAAATTATTCTCATTGTTAGAGCTGTTGGCTCCACTTTCGCATGTCCATTCACATGTGTCATACTTTCAGATCTAGTGAGCACCACAGGATTTGCTTTTGAATCCACCTGATCTTCTGAAATTTTATTTTCTCTTGTTTCCAGTACATTGTCAAGTTTATTAGGTATTGTGGGACCAGAAGAATTCTGTCCTTTTCCAATTCTGTAGTCATTATCAACCTTGAGGCTGACTTGGCTTTTTGGTCTTTCACTCCACGTAGAAAAATTGACTGCTGGAGGACCTTGGTATGAATACCGCTTAGCTGCATTGGAAGCATTACTTGACTGTCTTCGAAGTTGAACTTCATTTGCACTTGATGATGAAAGATCAGATGCATCAGTGTTTTCATTGCTCTTGGGCTTTGAGGAATCACTGTTCCTGAAAAGAAAAATTATGATTATTGTAGAAAATGCTTTAGACCATTTAACCTACTTCAGATATGATAAAGGAAACAAGTACAAGAAACAAAGCAAATACAAGGTACTTTGTGCAGTCTGAAGACTTGTCCAGATTCAGCATATAATTAAGATTGTATTGTTAAAGAGATAAACATTTTCATCACCTTTGACAAGGAGATCTATAAAGTACAAGTGGAAAGAATTAGATAAACCGTTACTATTACTTACTTCAGGTTGTAAGAAGGCTCATCTGATAATCGTTTTTCTTTTGTCTTGTCTCGAGACGCATCATGACTAGGACTGAGTATTCTTCTCAGTACCTGAAACAAAAAATTCAATTCATAGTATGTTGATATCAATATAGACATGGGAGCTCCAGTAATTTTTTGGAGACAAAACAAGTAAACAAGTAAAATAGTACTATTACATTTCCTGACATTCATAATCAAAGTCAAAATAAACTGTATTCAAATGATGAAACTTGGAGCATCATCATGTTTGCCTACAATTAGAAATGTAAAACCACATACGTATCTATATAACTAATTTCCAAAGCACACAGAAATTGAAAGAAAACTATTAAGCCTCTGGCCTTCTGTGAGGTGACTAAGGTTTCATTAGATACCATGTCACCTAATGCTAGTACAATTATCATATAAATGTAACTAGTACTATATTTTTTTCCTTTTTCAATAAATTATTGTTTAATTTAAAGATGGAAATAAAATAGCTATTAACAAATTCAAATGAAGCACCTGCAGTACATATCTGCAATTATTTCAAGGAGAGATTAGATAAAAAATAAAAAGATCCGGAAAACACTTAAAATTAAAATATTGTCTCAAGAATTGAAAACTACCAAGAACAAGCAAAACAATGAAGATAGAATATGGTGTCCCAAGAAAAGTCCTCAAATTCAAACCAAGAGGAAATTGATATTGATATAGATAAACCAAAGGAACAGATCAACACACTTGTACTTTAAATGTTCATGGTGATGATGATGACGACAATGACGATGATCATCATAGGATGATGATTAAAAATGGACCTGTACCATTATTTAAGATTTAAAAGTGGACTTGGTTCTTTTCAAGAAAAAAAAAAAAATGCATTTGAAATTTGAGAAATCACAACATCTGTCAGAATGATTAAGGATTATCAGTTTTAGTGAAAATCCTATGTATGGTTTAATAACACTAATATTGTAACAAACAAACAGAGACAGATGTTTTGCCAGAAATCACTTTTGTAGTATCATGGGCCACAAAACGTGGATTCTGACTACCCTACTTATGCAATAATGAAAATGAATATAATGAATATATAAATATGAAAATATTCATATATTTTCTAATATTAAAAAAAAAGTATACATATAGCAGTAAGAAAAATCCACTCAGTATCTGGGACCCACAGAAGTGTTTCTGCCAAAAAATCAACCATTTTTCTTTAGCATCAAACTTGTTTCTCTAAACTTTGGTGAATTATTTTGACTCCCTTGTATACTACACTAAAGAGAAAACTTGTTTTCACATTGACTTAAATTGGCACTCTCCCTTACCCAAAAATATTTTTATACCATTTTATTGAATTATGATATGCACAAAAAACCAGAGGAAGTCCTACCCATTATTTATAAAAACAGTTTTTTTTAGTGTCAACTATTGCACTTCTGCACTGTGGATTCATTCCTGACTCATATGTCAAATCTACAAAATAAACTGTTTGTTTATGACAACTTTAGGGCTGAAGTGGAAAAATGGAATGTAACATATTTTTCAAAAAAAATCTTGACAATTTCTAAAACTCAATAATTGATGAGTATCCATATAGCACAAAATACTTACTTGTAATGATTGAAGTGGTATATCTGGCTGTGTTTCACGCAGCAACTGCTCTTGCCATTGCAAGAACTGATCCTGCAGTTCTGCTAAACGACTACTTCTTCCATAATCTGATAAAAAAAATATTAAAGTAAGTGCAAAATAATTTACATTTAAATCAACCAGGTATCATTAGATATCTTAACTACCTTCAACATACATACATCTAAAGTACATTAAACATCTTATATTTTATAGATGCTACACAAATTATTCACAAACCTTGATTAATATTAGCTTCACTTGTTGTTTTGCGCAGACCTTCATGGCCATCATGCATTCTGCTTTCTGTTGTCTGTGATCCACATCCCTCCCAAGAAGTTTCCATGGCAAGATTTCCAATAGATTTTGCACGTAACGTGCGACCTGAGTTATTAAAAGTCACATGTGATGTAGACCTTTTCACTGATGCTCTTTCAGATTGATGACTGTTTTTTGTACTAAATGAATTATTTCTGGGAATATTTGTTGAGCTGTTCGAATCTTTTCGCTTATATACAGATGTTTCTAAAGGTTTCTTAAATTCAGATTCTTGCTTTGTTCTTTCACTATCACTTTTAAATAAAATGTCTGTGTCATTTGGCCTTTGGTATGCAGATATTGTGAAATTTTTTAGCTGATTTGTTTGATGACTTTCATATGAATTTGTGGATTTATTTTGATCTTTTGGTTCATTGATAGAGTCCAAAGGAACGCCAATCTGCTGAGGATTCCAATCTTCTTCATTTTTCATTTCATAACTCTTTACCAAGGAAGGTTTGTTTTCTTTGGAACGTCTACGTTCTTCAAGAATTTCCGCTTCATATTTTTCATCATTGAAAAGAGGATTGACCTTTGTAACACCTTTAACTAAATTTTTAATCAAGGGACATTCCTTTTCAATCATCAAACTAGTCAAACTGGCTTCAGCTTGTTGAGAAAATTTGTCGCTATCAGTAAATTCTGCTGGGGGAAGAACTTCTGGAGTTGATTCCTCAAAAGTAGGGACTTCTGATACATTATCTGTTTCTGTAGTCAAAGTTGGAGATTGAGAATCACGAAAAGCTGATGGTGGAGCTGGTAAATGATATTCCCAATCCACTAGACTGAGGCTAGGTGACTCTGTTTTGGGGCTAGGCAAGTTTGCAACAGAAGAAACCTGAAAATACCAGAAAAAAATCAGTTTAATTTTCCCTTATATTAATAACATATGGACATAACAAACAGGAATACTTGAAGATATTCACATTCCGAATTAATTCATTGGAGGAACAAAAAGTTAGGTGGATTTCAATCTATTATATTACTGAGGACAATGTAATTTTCCATGATAAGTTGATTTTATATGTTGAAGATTTACTAATTTAAACAAGAAAACATTCTAAAAACAGAGGAGAATAAAAAGAGAAATTATTAGTTTTTCTAAAAATATCAACTTATATAATACTATTCATCTAAGAAGTTTGATTAAGTTAAAAGAAGGAAGTCAATTATGGGCAAGTATCACAGTTTCCTGAAATATAAATAACAATTAACCTTCAGAAACTGACATTCTGCATTTGGTCTGCACAAGTGCAAATGCAGCTTGTGAATTGTCAGATATGTAGTATATTTACATCTGTTTTACTCTTGCTGATGTATAATTAAAATGACACCTGCGTAGATATTACGTTATGATTAATATCAAGGCAACTATTTGTATCAACAATGTTTTGCATAATTATTTTCATTATCATATCATTATCATCATCATCATTTATTATTGATTGATTGATTTTTTCGTGTTTTCGGGCGCGTCAACTACTTCGGTCATTAGTCCCGTTAGTGTAGTGCATGTTTTTTTATCTCTGGAGATGGCGGTGATCTTCCCTGCTGGATGGCGAGATCTGGCGCCGACCTACCGCTCGGCTGGTGGGGTTTCCCCAGGACTCTCCCACCAGCGGGGCACCGCCCCAGTATTGTAGAAGGGAAAATTGGGTCAAGGTTTGGAACACTGATCATCTCAATAGCTTAGGATAATAATAGCATAAAGTAGGTGACCTGGGTTCAATTCCCAGTTTGAGTGATACATGATCTGAATAAAGGGACGTGAAAGAACATGCTTTGAAATACAGAATTCGATGATATTTTCATAAATCTAAATATTTTCTCACGTAATGACACTACTTGGTAGACAATTTCAAGTTTAAAAAATTATGTTTGTAAATGATATGTGTTATTATGAAATTATCAAGTAGAAAAATGCGATAAAAACATAAAAATCTAAATAAATAATAAAAAATGATTTAATTGTGCCTAACTATCACCTTCATTAGATTTTGACCCCTAAAGACACCTGGATATTGTATCACAATTACCATTATTCTTAATTACCTGTTTAGCTTCTTCAGCTAATATGACAGCTTGCAGTTCTTTTGTAACACTCTCAAATTCTTGTTGAATTTCATCTCTTTCTTTCTGTAATTCTACAAAATAAAACAGTATGTAAAAATCATAATTACAAGAATTAAAAAAAGTCTTGAATTTGTTAAGAGAATTTAATTTTTATGCTCTACTTTAAAAAGACTTTTATAAAAGTAAAAACATGATAGCATGCAATGGTTTGAATACCAGTAATTAAATTCAATATTAAGGTTGACAGGAAAGAGAAGTGATTATTTGTATGTACATATTTAACCATAAAATATTAAATTTTTATACAGAAGTTTTAATTGTTTCATTTAATGTAATGAAATTGCTTATTTGGTTAGAAAACAAAATCCATTTGTCACCCAATACAGCCTGTAATGTAGAATTAGCATGCACCTGCACTCCAGTTTTTCCCACTGCCATGCACATCTTCAGAATTGGACCAGCAATCAAGCTGGTCTCCCCTCTCCAAGGATGATGGAGCATCTTCCATGCTGCGCGGACTGCAAGGTCTTTGTTTCAAAGACACTCTGGTTGAAGGAGGTTGCAAACTATTTCTTGTTGACAAATGATGTTTCATAAAGTCTCGAGAACTAACAGAACATCTATCCCAGGTTCCATCAGATGTTTCATGCTCAGAGTCAAAAACTGAACTAGCTACAGAAATGCTATCTAATAAACTGCCCGTGTCATGTACTGTTTGGTCGGCAGAAGGTGAATCAATGTTACCACTCTTTGTTTCAAACATTTCAAGATCATTTTCACTAATATTAAGGGCATCATCATCTTCATAGTCATTATCAGTTCCAAATCTTGTAATCATTTCTGCATCACTATCTAATGAATGAATACTCTTAGTACCAGATTCACTGCTCACGGAATTCCTAGCAGAGGAAGCTAACATCACCATTGTTTTACCAACACCAAATGTTCCACCAAATTTTCCACGTGTTTTGACTACATCAGATGATCTTGGTGAATCACTTCTAGTCCCTTCAGAATCAAACGCAGAGTCTCTTTCTATTGAGTCACTAAGCAGAGTCTGAGTTTCAGAATATTTAATACGTTGTGGCACACTTGGAGACTTTCGCGCCCTGGGGCGTGGTGTAGGAGTGTTTCTGGAACTTTGTACAGTTAAACCACGAGGTTTTGGTGTTGGGGGAGTCACGTTTTCTGCTGTTAATGTTGTTAGTACATGGAAAGGAAGCAAAGTAAATACAAGAATTATGAATAAGCCACCAGTTATAAGGCCAAGCAAACAAATACCAGCAAATAAAGTACAGAATGGGAAGAAATATGTATTATGGATCTGTCAAATGAGATATAGCATTATTATACAAAGCATGCACTTTTGTACATTTCTTATAATTTACAATTGGAGTTATTTAAAACAGGTTCAGCATTCATTAGTAAAGGTTATTTAAAATACATTAATTAATCACAAAACAAGTATGAAAAAAGAATTGTAACTACCTTTTTGTTTAATACAATTCTACTAAATCACTACAAATGCTATTAAGCAAACCAATCACACAAATTCAGCATGATTTTCTAAAACTTTTTCTAATTGTTTCAAAAAATTGCTCCAAGATTCAGAAGATTCATTTCTATTAATTTTTAAGTCTGGAGGAGGGGGCTCTAGCAAACTATATTTTGGGACAGGTGAAGAACTTCTACAATAGGCAACTAATGGATCTTCTAAAGAATTTGGTAATGTATCACACTCTAGCTTACCTGAAACTACATCGGGTAATGTAGGTCTAGAAGCAGCAACTTTTGAAGTACACTTAGCAGGCTTTGTGTCAGCAGGCTCGCTTACAGGAGCTGCAGTTTCACGAACGAAGGTTGCTGAATCTTCTGATGAATGCACTACAGGTTTGGTTATTCTTATTTGTGGTTGTGGTTCAAATGGCACAGGTTTTTCTACATGGGAAGGGGTAGAATGACCTGAGGACTCGCTGGTGTTGTCTAATTCAGGATAGTTTCGATGATGCGGTTGGATATCTGGCGATTTTCTTTCTCGAGGTTGAGGCAGAGAAACGGGCATCTCCGATCCCCTCAATGGATTCAACGCTTTTAATTCTTGCTGTGATAACTTGCCAGACAGATTCTGAACAGTTTCATTGTTTGGAGATATTGATTCATCTTCATCAACTGCGATAATTTCCTCAGGGAGACTCTCAGGTCTTACGACGTTCGATGTGGTCGATGACTGTGAAGAAGGAGGTCTTTCCAAAGTTGCACTTCGAGAGTATAATTCTCTATCAAAGCTGTCTCCACTGCTTTGAGAAGAAAGGGTTGATAGAGATGCAGTTCGTTGTTCAGGCAACAGATGTCCAGGTAAGGAGGATCTTACTGTTGCAGGAGGTGGTGGTGGTGCTGCTTTCTTTTTCTTTCCATGCCCTAAAGAAAATTAAATACTCTTAAAATTATCTGAGACATCAAAAATCTTTCCAATAGATCTGATGCAATAATACCATTTATTACATAAAGAAGAATATTATCATTTTTTGTATGCCTGGAAGTTATATAAAACTAGTTTTGGTGACATTTGTAAGTCATCTAGCTCTTGGCAAAAGATACTGCATAATTATATGTATAGTTTACCTGAAGAGGCCAAAGATGTCGTTGATACACTGTGACCATTCTTTTGAATGGAAGATGTCATTGGTCCAGTTTTGTTTTCTCCATTACTCATGTGGGTAAGATTTGACAATGATCGAGATAAATTATGGGATGTAGCAACGTTTGGAGGTTGAGCAGAGTTGCTAGTGAGTTTACTTCGCCTAGGTAGTGTTCCTGATGGGCTACTGCGAAAAAATCACAATATGTTTATATGGTTTGCAGGAACTGTACACAATTTAATTTTTGGGGGATTCACTTATGATTCAATTAATTCCACTGGCATCAATAATCCCTGATTTTATGTAAGTGATGATATTTATGACAAAAATAATATTCAACTGTATGAGAATACTTTTTAATTAGTGTTCCAGCAAAAAAATTTTTAAATTATTAAAGAGAAAACTGAATAGTATTAACACTATTTCAAACCTTGCATAACCGTTACTTGATAAAAAATTCCTTGATATAAATAAAGAAACATCAGTAACGAATTATTATAATTTACTCATTGAAAATAAAAATTAAAAAATCAAACAAAAAACAAAATTTAATTACCTTAAACCATTGCTCTCAGGACTTTCACTGAGAATAGATGCCTCATGATACCCACTGCTGTCTGAACTATTACGAGAATGAGAAATGACAGCAGGGGCTGGCTGCTGGTGTGGGGCAGCTTGTGTTGGAGGCTTGGGTGCAGGCCTTCTCTTGCGAGTCGGACGGGGAGGAGGCAGGCTTGACCCTGGTGGAGATGGTGTCTCATCTGATCGTGCTGGTGAAATGCTTCTTCCACCAAGGCTGTCACTGCTGATACTTCCATCACAGCCACTCTGAAAAAGAACAACATTTTTAAGTCCAAATGTTTTTGATCTCGTAGAAGAACAATGAATTGCAAAGCTAGGGCTTTGAAATAGTCATTTTCTGCTTCCATAGAAGTAAAAAGAAAGTAGAGGAGAAAGTAAAGAAGAAAAAAATTCAAAAGAAAATTAAAAGATGATCGAAATGAATTAAAAAATAATGTCATAAAAGAAATATGTAGAAATGAAAAAATGAATGACATTATTGGGAAGATAAAATGAATATATATAAGAATATATATAAGGGCAGATAAAATGAATGTAAAGAATTCTATTGATTCATTTGAAAATTTAACTTACCGACTGACTATTTTTTCCAAGCATTAACCCCAAAACTGCTGAACCTGTTCCTCCATTGGCTCTCACTTGCTGTCTTCGCTTTTCCTCTTCTTTTTGAAGGGCCATTATGTCAGAAGACGATAGTCCAGATCCAAGAGGACGATTGCCTTTGGCTACTAAAGTAACTTCTTGTAGTTTGTAGTCTGCCAAAGTCCACTCTGGTCTGAGGCGTTCTTCTAAATTTGCTGCAAGTATATGTTGTGAAATAATTTAGAACATCATTATTGCACTTATGGTTAGTCTTATACTTTGGATTTCCCAATTTTTACTCATAATTTTCTATCACTTTTAAAAAAATAAACACAGTTCTGTACAAAATGATTCTGCTAGTTCCACAGCAAGCAAGACTATTTGATAGCAAGCAGTTTCTTTGTGATTTATAGGCTTCCTTTAGGCAAGCTACTTGACCTTATCTTATCTGTAAGTCTTTGACATATCTCTAACATCAGATTATAACACAATCCAATAAAGGGCAAACATAACTCCATATTTGACTGAAGAAACATTTGACTATAAAAAGGAGTGTAACATACCTGGGTGACGGAGTTCATATTTATTGGGATCTAAGTTCTTCTCAGTGCATGCAAGGTTCAAAACATCTGATAATAAGCTTTTGGGGCTAACTCGAGTTACAAAAAGTTGATTTCTTGGCAAATGCACCTGGAACCCAAATGTTTGTTTGAATGGTAAATATATACTGTTAATTGTTAAATGTATAATCTTAAAAATAATAAAATATTGGTTCAAGTTTCAAAGCACTTGAAAGTAAAACACTTTTTTTTATTCAAAATAAATTATAGAAAAGGTCATTTTTACAATAAAACTACATTACTATTTATTTTACTAATTTTTGGAGTGCATTAAGTGATTGAAAACAGCATTCTTACCTGTAGCCTAAAGGTTTGTTCAAAAGGCTGCTGGTTATTGGGTTTCAAAGGTGCCTTCTTCAGACTTGTAGAGCTGATGCTTCGTGTCTTGGGCACAATCTGAATTGTCCATGTGTCCAATGCACCAATTGGTGTGCTAGGTTTGTATGGCAACACGCCTCGCTCACCTACAGGCTGCAGGACAAAGCCACCAGGAGCCATTTTGTTGGCAGTTGTCACTTGCACCAACAAATCCATCATTGGTGTGCTGGAAATATAATTTGTTGTGAGTGAATATTCATGAACGTAAGTCACATAACACCGTTTGTCAGAATATTAATGTGTGTATAGTTAAAGTGATTGCATTAATTCTGGGTTACATGATTTCTTGGGGATGGTAATTATTGAGGTACTATATGAATGAAGTGAATTAATATAAATGTCAAAAAAATTAATAATTGATATTCAGCGCTGGCCTTGGGTGCGGCTTGCGGGGTCTCCCCAGCAGCTGAGCACCACCCTAGCTGGGTCAAGCAAGTGCCCGCGACCGGTCTCCCCATGTGTGAGGGAGAGGTGTAAGGATGTAGAAGAAAGATGGCGTGCAGTCCGTGGCCCATTTGTTAAGAGTACTTCTCCGACCTTCAGGTATTTATAAGATAAACCACCGAAAACTGTCGATCAGAGCTGCCCCCTGAATACTGCTTAGACGGCAAAATGACACAAGTCACTCTTGTTTGTTAATGTTTAGGCAGAGGCAAAAGGTGATTTTCTCTTGTATTTTATGGAAAAGCAATGGTGCCAAATTGTAATAATACAAAAGCTACAGAGTAATTTTTCATGATATCTTGAATATTAAAACTGCTGTCACGGAAAAGTTTTAAAAAGTGACGTATAACATTTTGTCATCTTAACACAGAATTGTCCTCCAAACACAGCTGAATTCGACTTAGCTATACAACTATAACACATAGCTATTTTTATAGTGTCGAACAAAGCGCCTGCGTCGGGATTCGAATCCTAGGACCTCCCGGGCAGAGTGGCTGCAGTGCCCATTTGTTTGTATCATGAATTAGCACCATCGTACCGGGAGCGGTGGCTCAGTGCAACTGATGTCATTGCAGTGCCTCTGAGCGAGAGGTCCTAGGATAGAGTCCTGACGGCGGCAAGATTTTCGACACTAGCTTTTCAGCTAGGTCGAATTCAGTCGCTGTCTGGAGGAGGATTCTAGCGGACGGCTGCTCTGATCGGTAGTTTTCCTTGGTTTCTCCGATCAGGCGAATGCCGGAGCAGTACCCTAACAAACGGGCCACGGACCGCGCGCGATCTTTCCTTCCTCTTCCATGTCCTAGCCTCTCCCCTTACACACACACACACACTTACACTAACATTCACTACACCACTGCCACATATTCCGGGAGACCGGTCGGGAGCTTAGAGCTTGTCCCGGCTGGGGCGGTGCCCCGCTGGTGGGAGAGTCCTGGTTAGGGGGAAACCTCACTAGCCGACGGTAGGTCGGCGCCGGATCTCGCCATCCAGCGGGGGCAGATCAACGCCATTCCATTGTGGGAATTTTTCGTGTGGGTATGACTACCACCTTATCCGCCAGTCCTGCACTCACCAGCGCTCGGCGCTCATCTTGACGGCGCGCCCGCCCGGCAGCACGACACGCAGGTCCATGGAGCCCGCCAGCATGTCGGGGGGCGTGTCCTCCGTGACTGGCAGCGGGGGCGCGGGCGCCATCGCTCGGCGACTGGACCTGCGCACAAAAGAAGCCATGCTTGAGGCCAGTGCCGGCGCTATACGCATGGGCAGACCGGGCGATCGCAAGTCAAGAGTCCCATCATCGGTCATTTATTTTCATAAAGCATTTTAAGCTGCACCGCTGATAAATGTTATTTGTGACCACGACTTTATGAGGCCAATAGAGAAACTATTTTTCTTCTCTTGAAGGATTTAACTGCAGTTTTAACATATTCGTCTTCCTTCGGAATTTCCATGTTATGGCGCAAACAGTGGTTATCGAACGGTCAAGCCTTCCAATTCTGGCACGACAATAGTTGTCTGATGCTATTAATTACATTTTTGTTGTAATGCGTTCTAATGCTTCCTTCTATTTGTCCTAAATATAAATAATTTTGAACTGACAATATTGTTAAACTACTCACAGTTTTCAATAAAGGATTTTTTAAACAAGCATATCACACGTCTAAATACGGGTATTTTTTCTTGGACTTCATGCGAACTAAAAATATAAACGGTGGTTAATCACAAAAACACTTAGTTTGAATTTCTCTTTTTGTTACAAACTCATTTAAATTAGGAGTCCGAGTATGATGTTCAGAGAAAACGTCTGGCTGTGAAGTAGTCACGTACTTTTCGTCTTTCAATTTATCTACGATCAAGCAGGCGTCACATAGGTGCTTTAGAATATGGTGATTTTCAAATACGGGAAATCCAAAACTAGGGCGGTATATGAACACAATGCGTTCCTTCGTTCACGTGTCTGTCAGGTCAAGACAAACTGATAACGACATGTTCAGTGCGTTATCTATGACGTCGCAGATCTGTCTTCTGTGTGTTCAAGATAAGGATCTTAAGCCGGGAATTTCAAGAATGCTGCGAAAAATCGAAGGAGAGCTTGTTCGCACTCAAGAAGTAGGTGTGAAAATACACTCACGAAATGGCTGCTAGGAAGAACTTCGAAGGAACTTTTCCGCATTTCCATTCGAATTTGAAACAAATGGCCACTACGTGTGTGTGATCGTCTTGATAAAAATATTCATAACTTGTTCGGGTTAATTGATTATCACGAAGAGAATATTTAGAAAAGAGGAAGATGTACAAAAATTTTGAAAATAGTGATGATGTAATTCAACGGCTACGAACAGCTTTTAAGGGTAAAATGACGATTTGAAAAATACGCATGCCTGTTGTACGTGCCCAGCGCCCGAGTTAACCACAGAGATTTAGCTAGTTTTATTTAAATTCGATTTCAGATACTTTACTTGCATTTTCTCGCACTGCATTAATTTAAATATTTCCCTCTTAATCTACAACAGACTTGAACTATCGGCCGTTATTCGCTTCGGGCCACTACGCAATTTTTCTGTCATGACTGGGGCTTCTGCAACGGGGTTCTGCGGCGTCGACCTGGCAGCTTTTCTTCGTCCGTCCGTAGCGGAGTTTCATCGGACAGCCACACCCGCCCCCGCGGAGCTCCCCTCCCCAAACCCCCTCAGATTAGAGAGCACCGGGAGAGATGGCTCAGGGCATACACTGATGCCACTGCAAACCCTCTGACCAGCATCCTCTCCAGAGAGGGTGCTGCTCTGACCGGGAGGTCTTAGGTCCCGACAGACTGCCTTGTCATCTAGGTCGAATAGTGACCCTAGTAGTTGACGAGCTGGGAATCACTACCAATCAATCAATCAATCAATCAATGAGAGTACGGTGCGCCGTATGGCTCTCTGTCTGTGGCCGAAACGAGTCCCCCGAACAATTCAAGACAGGATTTCCCAGCTGGACACCGGAAGGCACAACCTGGCCCTTTTCCCTTGGAGCTCAAGTTCCTCAACTTTCCGACACTGAGGAACCAAATTTTAAAACAAGCTTCTAATAAAAAACACTTCTATAAAATGTATAATAATAGCAATTGATGAAATAAGTGAGTATAATAAGATTTTAATCGCGGGAGGAAAATTTGGGCCCCGAGACGACGATGCGAGCCGAGAAGGGTAGTCTTCATAAGCAAATAAAATATTTTTACTCTCGAGGGCCATATTTTATTCATTACAAATTATTTTATCCATTACAACATTTTTTCAAAATGTCTTCGTATATTCGTGTATCATTATAGCTTTCGCTGTGGTCGCCATTTCATTGTTTGCTGTTTTGTTGTCAAAGATACATAAAAGTAGTGAATGAAAAATTCTAAACAGTAAATTAATATTTTTTTAATTGGCAAGAGAATACAAGTTGTGTTTGTGTTGTCAGGGACGAGATAAAAGACTGTTTTGACAGCTGTAATGGATAAATATTTTTTTTTTCAATTTATATATGACAATTAGTAATTCGGATAGATTTTATTGTAATGGTTTGATAGATATGAAGTAAGTTTTTTTTAATTAAATGTCGATGGCAGACGTAGGTTATAATTTTGGGATCTAATTTTTACAACTCTCTTCTGAAGCACACGCTTGTACATACGCTTAAGGTCGTGTTTACGTTCTATAAGAATGGACAAATACAACAATTTCTTTAAATTGTCAATATATTAATTATTTTATTAAGTCTTTACCCGCCCGAACAATGCTTTTAAAGCCATCTCAACAATTCCATCTCGCTCTCACTCACTCATACAATTCGTAATATTCATGTATTGGTCACGTAAAATTTATACTCGAGGATTGATTTGATGATGAATAAATGCCGAAACGTCAATATGTTTAAAATGTTATTTTGCACCTGAACACAAGAGAGTCCAAATAAACTGGTAAAAAAAGACAAGAGGACGCATGAAGATTGTATTTATGGTAGTACGTATACCTATCCTCAGACGGATCTGGGATCTTCCTCCCTGCGGCATGATGCAATTTGACCCTTGGCTCGATTAATAGGAAACGATGGGTACGAAATTTAGAGAGGAAATGCAGATTGTAATGGTTTAAAAATAGTTTAGGTAGGTTTTGAATAAAGATGAATAAAAACAATAAAGAGTAACAACAAAGAGATAAAGAGTTTTAGAATAGCGTTAGAGAACATTTCGCTCATGGTCAAATTTCTCGTCACGCTTCATTAATCTCAAAAAGCAGTATTACACCTCCAAGGAGTAAGTACTTCTTGAAGGCGGGCTTACCTTTTGTGACAATGGCGTTGTTCCTTTTCCAAAGTCACTAAAGTTAACTGAAGACTATATCATTAAAACTCCTTTATAACTAAATCCAACGTTGTCAATTATTTATGAATGAACACTGCACAAACATTTTCAAACACGGTAATAATACTCTTATTAACTATTAAAAACGAACACTAGTGATTAACTTATTTTGATTTCACATTTACAGGGGGTTGTTAAATCACAAATAATTTTTCGACTCTAACCACAGAAGTAAAACACAACCACTGTCCGTATGAACTCTCACTGTTCTTATATCGCATTTGTAAGAACGTTTCATATAAAACGGAACCTTTGATTCAGAGTTGATAAGAAAATGAATCAGAGCGATGACCACGAGATGAGCAGCGTTGATACTATACTACTATATATTACGATAAAACCCGAAACACGCTTCACCAGACACGTATGTCTGATATCCTAAAATGGATGATACACTTAAAAGATACCAGTCTTCGGGACGAATTAGGGAACCGAAGATGACAGTTCAAGGAGGGGTATCTCCATTGTGACGTGATGGACATTCCATAATAATCAAAACAGCTGCCGTATAGGGACATACTGACATTTCTGAACTTACCAGTTTGCCCAGCGCGTCTGAAGTATTACTTTTCAGAAATGTAATTATGAGGTAATCGAAACCTGACATTCAGATGGAGCTTCACACGGCAAGCAGACGTTTTGCATGGAGCTATCTAACATTGCTGAATTTTTTTTATGAGTGAATTTGGACTGATTGGAACCCATCAACCTTTCAAATGCAGCTCCACACAAGCTTATAAAAAGTAAGTACGAGTACATGTATTTTAATTCGAGATCGAGGACTAAACATTGACGGAGAACAAAACACTATACTTGAATGAAAAATTCTGCTTACGTAAATTCAATTCGGTATACTTATTTCAGTACCTGATCTGCATCATTTCTAATGATTTTCCAGGTTACCGTTTTTAATTTAAATGATAAAATCGAATTAATAATGTATTATTGTTGTCCATTTAAAACATCATTTAATTAAACTTAGTTTATTTTTAACATTACAATCAGACACCTTTACTTTGTTACGAAAACGACATTTCGTTAAAAATAGTGTTTCGTTTTTTTATAATAATTCAACAACTATTGTACACCCCACAATACAGTTTGCGAGTGCGGTTGCGAGGTTAACGAGTTTGTTAGAAGTACTTTTACCTGTGATTAAACAAAATGGTTGAGATTAACCTAAATAGCATGGATGATGGTAATGAAGTAGACTGCAATAATTATTCATTCAAGTCGGGATGTTATTATGTGGTTCCATCTTTCTTGCCGCAATCGAACAATTCCGGGAAGGGTACAACGAGAGCGATGTGTTCGAAGTGAATTCTCTTCGCAGTATTCTCATCTAGACGCGGCATAAAATGCACTAACATGCCAAGAGGACCTTGCTGGGGTTTTGCTACCCTCGTCTTCGGGGTATGCTGGCCATCAATAGTCCGCGGACCGGGAAGAGTAGTGGCGGATTGAGAGGTAAGCTCGCTGTTATCAGTCTCCTCAACGTGAACTATCTTCCTCATAGTCGTTTTTTTGGAAGGGGGGGGCAGACCAGTTTAGATCCAAGCTGGAGCCACAATGGTCCCAGAAGTATTCCAACCCCGGACTCTATGCAGAAGGCCTATGCGGCAGGTCCCGTGGTTGACCGCCAGTGTATTGGGTAAAAACATTTGGGTATCTACAAACCTCAAATATTTTTAACTGTATTTATGGTTCTTTTTATTTTAATAATAGTTTAAACACTTCCATTAATAACTAAATTATTACATGGTGCCATCTTTCTTGTCTTGAATTTTATACTTATAGACACCTGTACAGTTATGCAGACACTACATTCAGTTAATCTGGAGTGAGAATTTCATGTTCCCTGGCGCGTCGATGGTGGCGTCTTCGGTCATTAGCTCCGAAAGTATACTGCATGTGATGAACCGGAAGAGGGTGGTCATCGCCTCTCATTGGAAGGTGAGATCCGGCGCCCTCCTGCATTCGGTTTGCGGGTTCTTCCCCCTACCGGGAAAACTCCCTCTGCAGGGCACCACCCCAGCCGGAACAAGCTGTAAGCTCCCGACTATATTTCCGGAATGTGTAGTGTATGGAAGAGTAGGTGAATGTAAGGGGGAATAAGAGGGAAAAAGAGGGCAAGAATGAGGAAGGAGCGATCGCGTATGGCCTAATCCGTTAATGGGGTAGTTCAAAAATTTGCCTAGTATTGATCGGAGAAATTACGAAAAACTACGAGCAGAGCAGTCGGCATCTAGAATTCTCCTCCTCACTATGGTCGAGTTCGACCCAGTTATGAAATTAATTTCGAAAATCCGCCACGGTCGGAACTTGAACCCAAGAACCTCCCGGCAATGGATGTTGCTCTAGCAACGGTTTTGCCACCGAGCTATTGTAGCTAGACCTGGAACTCTCCTTCGGCACGTCCTGGCGACTAGGTGGAGGGCAAGGTTCGGGGAGTTGGGCGAGCGTCGCGTGCGTGTGGAGGGGGAGGGGGAGCGGCGGGCGCGCCCTCGCAAGGCCACGACCGAGCGTTCACCTGCGCCGGCGCGGGCGGGCGTGGCCGCGCACAACAGTTAGACGCGCCGCGCCGCGCCGCGCCTCACGCGAGGTCATGGCCGCAGCGCAGCCCATATGATCGTGGTGGCGGCGGTGGCGATCTGGCGGTGTGGCGATGACGATGGCGGTGGGAGCGGTGGCGGTGACGGTGACGGTGGCGGTGACGGTGACGGTGGCGGTGACGGTGGCGGTGACAGTGGAGGTGGCGGTGGCTGAGGTGGAGGTGAAGGCGGTGGCGGAGGTGGCGGAGGTAGAGGTAGAGGTGGAGGTGGAGGTGGAGGTGGAGGTGGAGGTGGAGGTGGAGGTGGAGGTGGAGGTGGAGGTGGAGGTGGAGGTGGAGGTGGAGGTGGAGGTGGAGTCGGAGGCGGTGGCGGTGGCGGTGGCGGTGTGGCGGAAGCGGCGGCGGCGTGGCGGTGACACGACCCCTTTTCTCGATAGCTCGCGCACGCGGCCCCCGCGACACTTTTCTCCGATCTCAGTCGACTCTAGATGTAATGAACTTGTGTAGTATTCTACGCAGTGACATGAGTTGGGACGATCAGGTAAATCGCACCGTTGAAAAATCGTGAGAGCTCTACATTTTGTAATGGGAGCTTTAAAGAAGCCAATAGTAATGCCAATTGTCTTGTGCGCCATATCATGGAATATGGGACAGTGTGCTGGTATTCCTTCCTACAAGGCCTAATTCACGAGCTAGACAAAATTCAGTCAAGAGAGGCTTAATTCTCTGGTAACTGACTCGCTCAAAATGAATTAATACCGCTTTCAAATCGCAAAAAAGGTGGCTGGGCTTAGGGTTTTGTGTAAGGCGTATGTAGATTTCCCTACGTGGAAGGAAATTCGGAGCAGGCTATTAAATCCGATGTATTTAAGCAGAGGGGATAATATTTTGAAAACGTATCCAGATTGAACTACGTATCCCTCTGAACCATCATTTCACTCGTGTATCTCTCACCATCATTTATCCTTCCTGATCACATCTTCCATAACTAATACAGTGCGATGCGATGACAAACCACCACTGTCGTCATCTACAAGACGAAAGGGAAGGGTCCAAAGGCACCTATCTCCTTCAACATCTATCCTCGGTGAGTATGGAACTCATCAACAGCATTCGTTGAATTATTTATCACTGATTAGTTTTACTCAAATTATGAGAATGGTTATTTTTTTAAATCTATGAAAATTGTTGTAATTTTCATAATGGTTTTCATTCCTAAAAACGTTAAAATATAAAACTGCTTCTGACTGCAGCATATGGCATCCAAATAAATTTTCTTCGGTACTATCGGTCCTTTCTGAATTTTTGTATACTTGTATGTCTAATCACGAGAACAACAGAGTTTACTTTAAAATTGCCAGAATAGATGCCTTTAATATTGTAAGGAAAGTTTCAGTACATGGCTGAAATAACTACACTCAGCATCATAACATTCCCTAAGGGAAATGAGTAGTTTCATTGCAAAGGAAGAAAAATAGTAGTGAGAAACGACACTTCCAGTTTTTAACTCCGAAAGGCTCAAATGAAGCAACTGTTTCCGGAAATAAAAATAGAATCTTCTTGTGAAATAACTTTCAGAAGTCCCGGAACGTGTTAACATTAGACTAACGGCATAGGTTATCGCACGTCGTTAACAAAATCTCATTTGTTTAACAATGTACGACACCAAAATTCTGGTAGTATCTGGAGAGTGTTATTTATATAAAGGAAATAGAACATTACATAATCGCCTCGCATATACTACAGCGAGAAAGTCGCGTTGAAACCACAACGCTACGTGACGTCCTACGGCCCACAACGCGAGTACTACAGCGGAACATTACCAAACGCAGCCGCCTAATTAGTGTAATAATACAGAGCAGTTGAGATTATACGTATACAATCCTACCGCCTAACGAATGGGGACAGTGACAGCGAGCCGGTAGTGAGGGAAGTTGTGACGCAATTGCTTCTTTATCCCAAACCAGCGAGTGTAAGTGTCTTGCGGAGCGGCAATTCTCAACTCGCTCGAAATTCGACTCTTATCGGAATTCTCTGCACTCACGGAATTATTTTTTCCTGCATCAGGATCTACAGATTTGTTTCGAAAGATACTACCGTTTAGAAGCCACCGGGAAAACTAACCTTTGATTTAAATGTTAGATTGCTGACAATGTCCTTGGAATTAACCTTAGAGTATTTTGTATATATTTCCATTTTCGGCTTTGAAGAGTTCCTGATAATTTACAAAACAAGCGGTAATTGATGTAATAATAATCATTTCAAATCTATGCAATGGGTCGGGTTTTCCGGTAAGGGCGCAACGGTAAAGGATACCATTTCAAGTGAATTTTAGCTTTAATTTTTATAATACCTCTCATGATTTTTATGATTCGGTTGTCTCAATAGGTCGGTAGATTTCTTGCGTTGAAGTCTTCAAGTAGAGGTCGAAGACTTTAATGCTTGAAGTTTTTGTATAACGCGTAAGTATTTGTGTCGCATTAGCATCTTATTACTTCGGTTCTTGGGTGTGGGTTGTAACTAATGCGTACAATAGAACGAGACTAATAGAGCAAAAGAGAAAGACAAAATCCAAATCCTTCAAGTCTGTAAGACACCTAGCGTCAAGTAAAATAGGGAAGATACCGTGTGTACACTGCCTTTCAATATTTCGTCCAATAGAATTCGCAGCAGCTAAAAATAATGGAAAACTTCCAATAACTTCACAATGACTGATGACCTGCGGTATTTTTTTGCTGTTAGTAAGAGCCATGTTTTCAATAACATCAATCAATTTCCCTGCGGAAACATAGGTTTTCAGGTATGGCCATAACTCTTGAGGACATGAGGTAATGTGTAGCAGCTCTGCATTATCACAAACTATTTAACTAAATATAAAGTATTATTACACATCTCAAATTAAATTACTAACAAACATTAATAGTGAGTTGTAAAACTGTTGCTAGTATCTGTCTTCAGTGGAGTAGATTCACTTAACACCACGCCCTCAATACATGGGACATCGGTGACCAGCTATTAGAGTTGTGTTTCTTTAATTCCCTGACAATGATGAATTAGGGAACGCTGGATTTGATATGGCATGGCCTCCTACGTAAAATCGCCCACGCTCCACACGAGCATTTCGAAGACACAGCACTCGGATCTCGCAGCGCGGGTCGGCAGTTAACCCACTGGACAAGGCACGCCCCGGGCGACGAAATACCAAAGGCCTCCACGCGATCCGCTACCCGAACGCGGCGTCCGCCCATGAATCCCGCGCTTTGACTCAGCGCGCAGTGGGCCGAAACGATACAAGGCGCGGAACACGTCATCCATAATTCTGAGACAAGAATTCATGACTACAATTTCGCAAAAATTAGAATCATTTAAAAATAAAAATAACTATGACAATTTGTGTGAGATCAGCGTGTTGCTGCTTCCATAAAATAAATAAATAAATATATAAATAATGAATTAAATATATTACGTTCTTCATTAACTTCTTTTACAAGTTTTTAATTTGTTTTCAACGTTTTCATGTTTGCTTGCGGATAATGTCGGTCTGGATGAGTAGTGTTCAAATGTGACTTTCAGCTCTTCTCACAGTATCTCTGCCTTATTATGAAATCTATTTCTTTCAAAATTCAAGTTTTCTTCTCAAGATCTCATTATCTAATTTCATTATTTCATAATTCTCATTATCTAATTTCTGAAGAAGCAATTGCTACTTGAATTGCTTTAACGCCAGCGAAGTATTTCTCGAAGTATTCGGCGAGGTATTTTTTTCCTTTCATTGCAAGAAGCTCTTCGCCTCCGCGCGTCTTCGCCTTCGCGCGTCTTCGCCTTCGCGCGTCTTCGCCTTCGCGCGCCTTCGCCTTCGCCTCCGCGCGTCTTCGCCTTCGCCTCGGCGCGCCTTCGCCTTCGCCTCCGCGCGTCTTCGCCTTCGCCTCCGCGCGCCTTCGCCTCCGTGCGCCTTCGCCTCCGCGCGCCTTCGCCTCCGCGCGCCTTCGCCTTTCGACCCACTCGGGCCAGTGTGCGGCGCGGCGGCCGCCTCTTCGCATATGTTATGCATACGCGGCAGATAACGGTGCGGCGACCGCCGAAGAGCCCCTCGCGCGCAAACCGGCCCCACGCGCGCGGATACGCGGCCGCTGCGCGTGCGTCACCTGTTCGCCTCGCCCGCCCCGCCCATCTGGCCGCCCCTAGCTCCACGGCTACCTTCCCGACTGTCCGTCCGTCCGCTCGCCTCGACCCGACCTCCAGCCCATCCGCCACTAAGTTCGTCGTTCGGACTCGCGATCGTATCCCCGCCTGTCCGTTCTCTCATTTGCCGACACGCCCCCTTTGTTTACCAGTCGTGACATTGCGTCCTCCCGACCCGACCGGCAGTTCGTCTACCCGATCACCCATTCTACTCACTCTTAGGTAGCTCCTCCGCCTGTGTTCTCGCGTCTGCCACCTTCATTTGATGGCCCGACCACCTTCTGTCGCGCACACTCCCATAGTTTTCATTCTTGCCCACACGGCCCAACTGGGCCCACCTAACAGTTGGTATTGCTTGAGACCGCCTGCCATTGCGACTGGCCGCCCGGCCGACCATTTCCGACCGACAGACCGACAGACCGACAGACCGACAGACCGACAGACCGACAGACCGACAGACCGACTGATCTGACCTGACTGACTGATCGATCTCACCGATCAGATTGACTGACTGACTGACGACTCTGACTGACTCGACCGACCGACTGACTCCGACTCGATTCAGGATCGGTCTGACTGACTGAGGTCTGACTGACCTATCCACTGACTGACTGACTGACCGACTGACTGACTGACTGACTGACTGACTGACTGACTGACTGACTGGACTGACTGACTGACTGACTGACTGACTGACTGACCGTTCATTGACTGACCCGTTCGTCCGTCTGTCCGTTCGTCCGTTCGTCCGTCTCGTCCGTTCGTCCGTTCGTCCGTTCGTCCGTTCGTCCGTTCGTCTGCCCGTCCGTTCGTCCGTTCGTCCGGGTTCGTCCGTTCGTCCGTTCCGTTCGTTCGTCCGTTCGTCCGTCTGTCCGTCTGTCCGTCTGTCCGTCTGTCAGTCTGTCCGTCTGTCCGTCTGTCCGTCTGTCCGTCTGTCCGTCTGTCCGTCTGTCCGTCTGTCCGTCTGTCCGTCTGTCCGTCTGTCCGTCCGTCCGCAAGTGGGTTCTCCTGAACGCATGTTCACCTGTGCGGCGGCCGTCTTCCCGCCCTGCCCGCCCGCGCCAACTACCTGGCGGACGCATGCCCGTTGCAAGTGCCCTGCGCCGGAGATGAGCTCGCACAAATGGTCCAAGCTGTTCTTCACGTGCAACAGGACCCGCAAAGTAGGTTGATAGGTCTTCTTTTATGCGGTCAGGGTGCTTCTTTCGCGCAACTTACGATTAAATTGATACGAATATCTCGACTGTAAATACGATTACGTCTACATATATTGTCTGATAAGTACAAGTGATAAGTAAGAAGTATTAGAATATCTACACATTCGAAAATTACTGTTTTTTCCGCATTTATGGTACTTATCGCAGGTTTTCTTGACAGATATATGGCGCTCGTATATTTTAGTTCAATTTATTCGTTCTTTTCATCACTTTTAAAATTGCCGATGAATTCATCGAGTTGTTTATGAATAACAACAAAATTTGGGGGCACAATGATTTATGAATACGCTGAATGTACGATTTTATATCGCAACCGAAAATACTGATCAGAATAATAAACTGAATATGCAGCATTTTTTTATTGCGTAAAACGCGTACACTTATTACCAAACCGTCAAGCTCTTAAGGCAACGAAAAATAATGCTCTGCAAAATTCATACCAGCGAACATTCTAAATTCCAAGCAAAAACATGATATTATCGCTTCAACTCGCGGTCCGGCATTTATTTATTTTTACTTTTATTTGTTCATTTTATCTGTATCCTCTGATTTGAGACTTGAAACCGGCCCTTGGAACTTTCGGCCTCGTATGCAGCCACCGGGCGGAGAGTAATGGCTGGGGCGGAGAAAGCCAGGCTGGACAGAGGAACGGAGCCATCCTTCCGGTCATTGAATAGTTAGCATCTGCGCGCTGGGTGGCTGCGAAGAGGGCGGGGCCGGCTGCTGAGCCCTCGGGCAGCTAGTGGCATTAGCGTTCGCCCCAACTTCTCTCCACTCTCGGAGCCCGGAAAGTCTTGTGCTTGTGTGGACCACACGATGTCGAGACACGGTATCCAGCGTATTTGTTACTTGGGCGATTGTATCTCTACGACTAAAGAAAACAAGAAACGATTGCTTTCCTCTGTGTCCCTTTGGTAGAATCCGATTCCCGCCTCCTTTTCCCAGGACTAAAATCTGGATCCTTCCGTATGGAATTTGGGGTAGTCGAAACGGATTTCCGAGTGTTTCTCTCGGGATTTCTTCCAACTCCACACCTCTCACAGCACCTTTTACTCCATCGCCAATATTTATGTCTAGTAATCAGTAATTCACCTGGCCTGATGTGCGGTCAAGAAAGATGCGAAAAATCAGAAAACAATTTCTCATGGTATTTGATTTTAGGCAGTCACTATCAATTTAATCTCAGTTTTCGTGTGTGCCAATGATTTTTAGTATAATAAATGGTTTAAATACATTGTCAATGAGTTTAAACGCAAGTATCCATTTGTTCTAGCTGTAATTTATATGAACTATTTACCAATTTTAGGTGAACAAATATTTCGCTTTTACCATAATGTCTTCAGAGATGTAGATGTTAAGTTGTTTCCTTATCTTATCCAGAGTTAAAATTAATACCTTATAACCATACATTGCTCGGGCGGAAGGTCACTCGACGAATCCTATGCAAGAAAATTCAGTAGAACGAATCTTCGAAGGTGGGTGTTCTCTTAGCTGAGCTAAGGGATGAAACAGTTCCTTCCGTCGTGAGTAATTTCTCTCGGACCATCTTATTTAGGATTATTTATATTCTCAAACTGGACATTTGACAGAGAGCCAAATACATCAGAGCCAATTATTTCCGAAGTTCAAAACACCGCGTTCCGGGCGTAAGGCAACAGGTGTTTTCATGAAGTCAGCCTTCTGAGGAGTATGAGCTTGTATGTTGCAAGTTTTATCCTGGTCACTACTTAGAATCCGTCGAACAACTGAACACAGTTCCTTATTCTGACATTAACCCCAACGAAAACCAAACGGAAAAAACACTGATCTGCGGACGCACATCTCCAACGTTCTTACCACGAAACCATCACGGAAGGCGGCCTTCCGAATGAGTATGTCTCATATGAGCTAACTTCCTTATGTTCAAATTTCGACCAATTTCTATCTAGAGTCGACTCCGGTTATAGTGAACTCGGATATAGTGAACCCTCGGTTACAGTGAACTTGTCCTGTTACGGTGAAGTCAATGGTCCTGTAACACTTACAATATAAATAAGCAAAAGAAAATTCAGTTATAGGGAACCTGAACCTCGGCTATAGTGAACGAAGGAAATAAGTTCTGGAAATTAATATTGTCACGGAAAGTATTGATCCGTGGAAAGCTTTAAATTCGACTGGTCATTTTCCTTCTGCTTACGTCGACTCTGACACCGGCTTAGGTGGCTCAGGGCATCATTTGATGTCAGTGCCGTGCCTCTGACCGGGAGATCCTAGGGTTCGAGGTCCGACGATGGTGGATCTTTGACACTAGCTAGACAACTAGGTCGATTTCAGCCGCTGTCTAGCGAGTGGCTGCTCTGATCGGTAGTTTTCCGTGATTTCTCCGAACAACAGCAGGTGAATGCCGGAGCGGTACCCTACCAAAGGGGCCACGAACCGCGCACGATCTTTCCTTTCTTTTTTTGTTGTTCTATCCTCACCCCTCACTACACTACCGCACATGTCGGGAGCTTAGAGCTTGTTCCGTCTGCAAAACCCGTCGGTTGGTTGGTTAGTGATTCCGGGCGCGTTTAGTGGTGCATGTTTGGCTTAGGTCATTAGTAGTGCATGTTTTTCCCTCGTGAGATGGCGGAGATATTCCCCCACTGGGTGGCAAGATCCGGCGCCGACCTACCGTCGGCTAGTGGGGTTCCCCTAACCAGGACTCTCCCACCAGCGGGGCACCGCCCCAGCCGAGACAATCTCTAAGCTCCCGACCGGCCTCCCGGAATACGTGGTAGTGTAGTGCATGTTAGTGTAAGTGTGTGTGTAAGGGGGAGAGGATAGGACAAGGAAGAGGAAGGAAAGATCCGTGGCCCGTTTATTAGGGTACTGCTCCGGCATTCGCCTGGTATTGATCTGAGAAAACACGATTCGAGCAGCCGGCCGCTAGAATTCTCCTAGCTGAAAAGCTAGTGTCGAAAATCCTGCCGCCGTCAGGACCTCCCGGTCAGAGGCGCTGCAGTGTCATCAGTTGATGAGCTACCGCTCCCAGTGCAAAACTCGTCGGAAAAACCATTCCCCTTCGGACGCAAGGCGCCTGGCGCGTGCCTAACAAGGAGGAGGAGGAGGCTTCACGCAACGCGGGCTTCCGAGGAGCGCGCGGGTGAGCCAACGTCCCTGCGCGGCATGCGAGCGCCGCGCGCGGGCCCCGCGGGGAATTCCCCGTGACCACATGACCGAGGAGCGCGGCGGCGGCCGTCGCTGCGTCACCCAGCAACCTCACCCCCACCCAATCCCACCCTCCCCCCTCGAAGCCACCGGTGCTGAGCACAGATGTTCCCGGAACGGCCCTTCGCAACGCCCGCCGCCCCGAAGGAGAAATCAGCCCTGATGACGGCGCGCACGTGTGGCGCGTTTTGCGTGGGTCGTTTCTTTCTCTGGATGTGGGAGCAACTGGAGAGCTATCTTGATTCCGACCGTTAAAATGGTGGTCGTACAGAGAATGCCATCGTGTTCAGGCTTGGTTCATCTTAAAGCTAGTACCGATCCTGTAATTATAATATTGTTTTATAGCTTTCTTGGGTATGCCAGGTTTTTCAAAAATGTATATTTTGGGATCATCAGCAAAAAAGAGGATGATAATTAAGAGTAGGGCAAACTCTCCTTTTTCCGCAGAAAATTACAACTAATCGTTACTGGATGACACTGAAGTAACACATCAGCAGATATTTCCTTCACGGTTGCACTAAGTATAACTGAGATTTCAGAAAACAAGCTATTCTGTTATGGGATACATAATAATGTCGGTATTTTAGTGTCATGTTTCGAAACCTAATAAAAATAAAGATTTATGTTTAGTAATTAGTTTTATCTACCATACAGTGGTGTACTTTTCACAACAAAAATAGGAACCCAAGCTCTTTTTGAATTGTCTTTGCGATTTTAAACTCTACAGTCAAACGTCGTCTCAAATTTCGAATAAAAAACGTAAATAATATACGACATAAGGTAACGTCAGTCGAACGTAGGTTAAGGTAACATGGCAAAGATTCAAATTTAATATGTGGGAACCTCGCGAGACTCCTGCTCAGTTTCCTACTTCTCCCAAGAGAGTCGTGTCCGGCGCAGGATGCAGGCTGTGTACCAACGCGGAGGGATATGGCCATTGTAAATGTTAATTCGTTCATTAGCCGCGCAGAGGCTTTCTCGCGGGTCCTTTATTGCGCCACCGCTGGAAAACTTTCGCGCGAGCGACCACGCACTCTTGCGTTTAGCGAAGCACGTAAACGGGAGCGCGCTCGTTGCGATAAAGCCCATTACTCCCGCTGCGAGAATATTTAGCAATGGCGAGATCTTCAGAGTCGGTGTATGTGTTGCAGAGTAAGTCCGAAATAGCTCTAAATCGCGCAATAGCTCAAAATCGCGAAACAGCGTTAAATCGCGAAATAGTACTAAATCGCGAAATAGTACTAAATCGCGAAATAGTACTAAATCGCGAAACAGCGGTAAATCGCGAAATAGCGCTAAATCGCAAAATAGCGCTAAATCGCAAAATAGCGCTAAATCGCGAAATAGCGCTAAATCGCGAAATAGCGCTAAATCGCGAAATAGTACTAAATCGCGAAATAGTACTAAATCGCGAAATAGTACTAAATCGCGAAACAGCGGTAAATCGCGAAATAGCGCTAAATCGCAAAATAGCGCTAAATCGCAAAATAGCGCTAAATCGCGAAATAGCGCTAAATCGCGAAATAGCGCTAAATCGCGAAATAGTACTAAATCGCGAAATAGTACTAAATCGCGAAATAGTACTAAATCGCGAAACAGCGGTAAATCGCGAAATAGCGCTAAATCGCAAAATAGCGCTAAATCGCAAAATAGCGCTAAATCGCGAAATAGCGCTAAATCGCGAAATAGCGCTAAATCGCGAAATAGTACTAAATCGCGAAATAGTACTAAATCGCGAAATAGTACTAAATCGCGAAACAGCGGTAAATCGCGAAATAGCGCTAAATCGCAAAATAGCGCTAAATCGCGAAATAGCGCTAAATCGCGAAACAGCGCTAAATCGCGAAACAGCGCTAAATCGCGAAACAGCGCTAAATCGCGAAACAGCGCTAAATCGCGAAACAGCGCTTAATCGCGAAATAGCGCTAAATTGCGAATTAGCTGGTTAATCCCTTAATATGAGAGATTTTGGACAAACCCCTATGAATGACAGTTTGGATACGTTCGTATGAATGTAAAGAATTGTGACCTTCTTTGGAGGCAACTACGCTCGAAAATATGTTCCGAAACAGTAAAGAAATCCAAGTTATGACCTTGTTACTGAGAAACAAATGTATTTTAATAATTAAATTTGTTCAAAGATAGGGTGAAAAGTTTTTGGACAAACTGAATTTTTAAAATATACTTGCATGAATGATGATGGACGGATCTTTTCGGGTATCGTCTGGCTAATATTGACCTTAGTTGGAGGCAACGGCGTGGTATTTGTCCAAGTGCGAGGAGTGTTGTCCGATAGCTAGAAGTTTTTTTTATATAAAAATTCGTTGAAAATTATGTGTTACACAGCCTCACGATTTTCTACTGAAATTTGGGAAAGCCGAAGGCCGGAGCTTTGTCGCCTCAACTCTGAAATGCATAGCGATGTGTAAACTGACGTATACAGTGTGGTTAGGCATCTTGCAAATAGAAATTGACGACTGACAATGTAGAACTCTTAACACGTTGCGTCTCATGAGCCAAAACCAAACCTCCCATCAGTCTAATTCCTACTTATCATATAATGTTTGCTATTTCTCGTCACCGGAACGAATGTCACCTACGTAGCCACCTGATGTTGGCTGATGTTTACTGCATCCAACTGAAGTCTGAAGTGAGCCCGAACCTTACTTTGGAGTTTATCCAATCATTTTGAATAATATGAACATTAATGAGCCAATTTATTACTAGAGAAATGAAAGAATTTCAGTGGATGTGCGTTTTTGACACCTAACACTACTATTTCTACAAGAATAACTTAGTCTCACACTCTCTAACATTCTCTAAGAACATTAGTTGAGAGAACGGCAACGTCGAATGTGAGTTTAGAAATGGCCGGTGAATTAAAAAGAATACTTCACAATATTTTTGTCTCATAATTTCGTTTTTACGCGAAGTTAATATTATTAGATGTGAATTATCACAATTCAAAATTACAGTAATCATTTCTCAAAAACACTTCTCGTAATCAATGTGGCATATTCAGGAAGGTTTAAAATATTCAGTAAAAAAACTAGACATCGGTAATCCGAAGAGGCAAAGAAAAATTTCTAGTTATTAATATTGTGTGTTATCGAGGTTTGTATTATCGAAAATCTGAGTCGAGGTGGGGTGGGGGAGGAAAATAAAAACAAATCGGTATCGAAATGATAGAAGTTCCAGTTATCGAGGTTCCACAACACAATCATTGCATCGAGTACTTGAGACTGTCCCCGCGTGAATGACTCGCAGCGAGCGTTCGGATGGGTGGGTGGGTGGGTGGGTGGTGGGAGGCGGGGCACAATGAAAGTGAAACGCGATAAAAATACGACGACCGGAGAAGAAAGCGCCGCGAGGCACTAGTTGCGCGGCGACACCGCCGCCGCTTTTTCATTCCCTTTCATTGCCACGCACAATCGAGACGAATTTACAACCCGGCCGCCCGAGACGGGAAGAGCGGCATCCGAGGACGGGAACATCGAGGCGGAAGGGGCTGAGGAGGGGAGGGGAAGGGGATGGGTCGAGAGGGGGTGGGGAGAGGGGTAGTCACAGGGGAGGGGAGAGAGGGAGGGGAGAGGAGGGGGTTGAAAGGATGGGGAGAGGGGGTGGGGAGAGGGGTAGTCACAGGGGAGGGGAGAGAGGGAGGGAAGAGAGGGAGGGGAGAGGAGGGAGTTGAAAGGATGGGGAGAGGGGGTGGGGAGAGGGGTAGTCACAGGGGAGGGGAGAGAGGGAGGGGAGAGGAGAGGGGAGAGAGGGAGGGAAGAGAGGGAGGGGAGAGGAGGGAGTTGAAAGGATGGGGAGAGGGGGTGGGGAGAGGGGTAGTCACAGGGGAGGGGAGAGAGGGAGGGGAGAGGAGGGGGTTGGAGGGATGGGGAGAGGGGGTGAGGGGGAGAGAGGGGGAAGGGGGAGGGGAATGTCACGGGAGGAGGTGGGCAGCTGAACGGGAGAGGTGTTAGAGGGGCGGATGGATGGCAAGTGGGAGGTGGGAAGTACTCGTAAAAATGCGAGTCACAAGGGCGCCGACAGGAAAGGAGACGGAAGGTGGGGTTACGACAGGTGCCGCTTGTAAAAAGGTTCTGGAATGGAAGCGGCCGGAAGAAGCATTTGAGAGAGGAATCGATGTGATGGATTAATGGTATTGTACGAGTACACTTGGTTGAGGATATTTAGTATACAACTTTCTCCGAGTGGATGGGAGGCACAGAATGCCAAGTGCGTCGTGATATGTGTAGTATGCATCTTGGAAGAACACGAAGTAACGTATAAAATAAAATGTTATTAACATCAAACAACTCTCCAAACTGCTGCTCATGTCATGGTCGTTAGGAAAAAATGGTTAATAATATCTGACAGACTATTTACTAAATAGGTAATGTAAACAATATTTTCGTAACATCTAGTAAAATCTCTCGAGGGATCTGTTCTTTAACCTTTCTGTTTCGAACCTTCACTCTTTAAGTTGAAAGGTCTAAAATAAAAGATGTACAATGTTTGCCGGCTCTGAATGTAAAAGAGGGGCATAAATAATTATTTTCTCAGGTCACCCCTGTTCTCTAAGATATGTGATGGAGAATTGTTGTAAAAAATCAAATTTTTAAAAACGGTTCCTAGAATATTAAAAACTTTGAGATTTAATGGTGTAATGAGCCTTATTTAAGGAATATATGGTGCAAAAGGCAGTGTTCAAGAAAACTCATCCGTCTACTGAGTTTTGCGTCATGAAGAGGCAGCTAAATCCCAAAATAACAACGTAAGCAGTCAGTAGTTTTTTTTACTGACTTTTACTTCAAATTTTTCTCTCTCCACTTCTCAAGTGGTGATTTACGATATTTTATAGCCTAATCACAGTTTTACCTTCCCTTCTCTTAGTTAAGCTACGTGAAAATTGAAAAATTCTGTAAACTTAAATATACTAGTTCAAGCAGCGTGTATTTAAATTGTCCGTACAGTTCATTCCACAGAACAAATTTTGCACTAAATGAAGTTTATACCGAAGCTAAAAAGTCAAATGCACAAGTTAGAAATAATAAGGTAATTACTACTTTCTAGGTAATATTGATGAGAGACACTGTATTCACGAATGATTTACTACAAATGCCACTCGACAACAGCACAAAATGAATTTTGTTGTCATTTTTCACACAATTACAGTTTTATGGCTGTTACATAGTTTTTCGCTTGATGAGATTATTATTATTATTTTACTTCATTAAAAAATATTTTCGGCATTGAAGATTTCGCACGAAATGGTTAAACATTCCTTTCTCCATTTACTGTACTATTACCTGTACTATTTTACTGCATATGAGTTTTAAAACAACCTATTTTACAGGAGAAAATTAGAACTTTTAACGAGAACGTACAGTTACATATACTTGCCTTTCCAACTCAATCACATTTCATTACTTCCGTATTCCTTTCATCATCCTTTAGTCGTTTTATTGGAAATAATTTTTCACCATATTCCATATATTGTTGTAAGGCTGAACAAGACAAGGGAAGTCAATTACCTAATATATCCAAATAATCGTAAGTACTTAACAATTCAATATTTCATTGATTTAGATGTTGATTAAACACTTTTCCCATAATATTACTCCCTACTCTCCTGGGTTATTTAATAAAAGGGATAATTAAATATAAGGATACGTATAAGCATAAAAATTCAGGATGAAAAAGCTTTCGAATCAACTCTGAAAAGGGTCAACATGGATTCAATCCCTTCAAAGAAACCGTTAAAAACGTGACAAAATCCAAAACAGCTAAAAATGTGGAAACTTTTCGAAAGTACCCCAAAAAATTGTTGTCAAGTCGGAGTCACTCCCTCCTACCACGTTCAAACACATTTCTGAAGAAAAAAATAGTGTCTAGAAAGAAGACATCGACGACACTTCAAAGCATACTCTCTGCATTTCTAATCTTTCATTTATTTGTATTCATCATAAAGACTCTTCATCGCAACAAATCCGAGCAAACGGCACCGTATAGAACCGTGAGAAAAAAAGTTCTGACGAGGAAAAATCTGGGTTGTCAGGAGACAACATATTTTTGTGTATTTTACTTATACTTCGTATAAGTAAACATTACAGTGCTATTGTGCTGGTAATTGGTAGCCACATCAACTAGTGTCAAATTCAGTGAAAACGCAGAGACAGGACTAGTCATATCGCCGGCACGCACTCACCAACGACTGTCACAGACCCTTTCTCTTTCTCGGAGGCCCGCGGCTGCGACAACTTACCTGGAAAGGAGAAAAAGACGATAATTAGAATATGTCACGGTTTGAACGCTTCGATGGCAAAAGTGTAAAAAAAGCACAGCAAAAAGGGAAGGCAACTCGGGGAAAGTGTGATTCAACCAGAGCTCAACCAGAAGCAAATGCGACGCAATCGCTTAAGAATAACAAATCGATTTGTTTCTTTCGATACGCACGCAACAAGACAAGTAAGAAGGCACTGAGTGCGGCTATGCTTCATCGTTTCACTGCTGAGAATATCGAATGATTTGGAGGCTTGCAAATATTGATCTACTGAAGGAAAACTGCAAACGCAGTTATGCTTTCATGAGTGTTTGCCAATCAATACATCGTCATTTGACTATTTAAGAAAATATTTATCCCTAGATGAAGAATGTGTTTCCAATTTTTTTTATGATCTCTTGGAATTCTATGGAATATTCATATTTAATTTCTCGAACGATCACCGCTTGCGAGATTTAATCTTTATCGTGTATTTAGTTCACGAGTTTTGAGAATATCCAGCACTTAGGAACACCTAAGTAAATATAAGTTATTCTACAGGTCATTTTCTTTTTTCCTTAAATATCTTTCATTTCCCTAGACTATTCCAAAACTGTCCTGACTATTAATAACGTGCAAGGCAAAGGCATTTGTGAAAGTACTTCTTCTAATTAAGGCAGCTTTCTCAGCACTATTAAACCACCTATTAAAGTTGGCTCATGAAATTCTAGAACAACGATGAAATGTGAGACATGAAACAAGAGTTCTCACTGCAAATGACGACATATGCATTTCAAGATTTGAATGATTGGATCGACGACAGTCGACCGTCATTCCAACAGGACAGACAAGCTCGCAAATCATTCACAAAGAGAAAGTAGCTTGAAGGAAGCAAAGTGAAATGACAATCAGCTAAAAGTTAAACATTATGTTTTGATGTTGAACACATGATTATGTATAATATATTATTACAATAATATAATTTCAATTTAATAATGTTACACAGTAATAATTAAATAGTCTGATATACTTTAGCTTTGTAATTATGAATAGTCCATAACCCATATACCCAATAACCATTTATATCCAACCTCCTACATAATAGAGGGAGAAATTGTAAGAAGGGTTAAGTTTAACAGGCCTGGAAACAAATGGAAGTCATGTAGGACAATATCATCGCACGAGGGAATGTTGAAGGCTATCTGCACATGAACCCATTAACAAATTGAGCGCGTGGATGTAACCTGCTGATATGTTGCCAGCTGTAGTCAAGGAGTATACTTGGGTTTTCGTAACGTGGCACCTAGGGGATTTGTTTTCACGATGGAATATGGCACGACTTTTCGCGCCTTTCTTGATAGTGTCGCTAGATGTCACTACAGCACTGCTTGATATGGTGGCGATCATGCGACATCTGGCGGTATGACCGAGTAAGACGCAATAAGCCGTGCCATATTTCATCGTGAAGACAAATCCCCCAGCCGCCACGTTACGAAAACCCAAGTATAGCTGTCGAAGCTGTCTCTTCTTAGAGTAACCTCTCTACACCCTACAACCATAATACGCAATGGCTCGTAAATTCACACGCACCACAAATACAGCTCCCTTCCCTCACATTTCAACCGGTTATGTGTCCACCACCAAGCCTAGAGAGCGCAATTCCTCCCAGTAGTGAACTGTCGACGCCCCCCGATCAAAACACCAATCGACACGCATGATCGATAGGCGGCCGGGCGCCACGCACCATGTCAAACTGTCTTTGCCGTGAGCGCCGCGTTCTGGACGAAGTGCCTCAACTGATGCCACTACAGCGCCTCTGATCAGGATCGAGTCCCGACGGCGACAGGATTTTTGACACCTGCATGTGAGCTAGGTCGAATTCAGTCGCTATCTGCAGGAGAATTCTAGCGGCCGGCTGCTCTGATAGGTAGTTTTCCGCGGTTTCTCCGATCAACACCAGGCGAATGCCGGAGCAGTACCCTAACAAACACGCCACGGACCGCGCGCGATCTTTCCTTCCTCTTCCTTGTCCCATCCTCACCCCTTACACACACACACACACACACACACACACACACACACACACACACACACACTTACACTAACATGCACTACACTTGCACAGATTCCGGGATCGGTCGGGAGCTTAGAGCTTGTCCCGACTGGGGCGGTGCCCTGCTGGTGGGAGAGTCCTGGTTAGGGGGAAACCCCACTAGCCGACGGTAGGTCGGCGCCGGACCTCGCCATCCAGCGGGGGAAGATCACCGCCACCTCCCGATAAAAAAAACATGGACTACATTTACGGGACTAATGACCTCAGTAGTTGACGCGCCCGGAATCACTAACAAGCAACCAACCAACCGAGAGCGCCGCTGGAAAGCGCGCGCGCGCCACGGCAGTCCTCGGCGAGGACGGGTCGCCGTGGAGACCTCTCGCGGTGAAAGGGGCGTGCCGGCGCGGACGGCGCGGACGGCGCGGACGGCGAGGTCGGCTCCTTTCCTCGCCGCCGGAAAAGGCTCGCGGCAGACGCGAGGGTGCGTCGAGAGTCGAACCCGCGTCGCGACGCGACATGATGCGAGGAGAAACTCTCCGCACAAGAGACACTCCTCCGTGTGACATCCCCACAAGTATATATTTGCTGTCACTTGTCTCGTATTTCACTTGAAGAGTCTCGTTTCTCGTACTGCCGTCGGGTTTTCCCCTCGCAGGAAAGTGCCGTAGGGCCGTTGGGCTACTTACAGGTAAATTCAATTACATTAAATGCTGACTTTTTACGTACGAACATAAAAAAACTTTCTTTTTGGATAATGCATGGTTAACGTTAATAAGTTGAAGTAATTTTCCAAAGCAAGGTTCTGAACAATATTTTCGATAAATAAAATCTCTTAATAGAGTCATATTGAAGAATTATATCATTATAATGTTATTAAAAATAAATACGATCATTATTATTTTTAAAATAGCATAGATGATCAGGGAGTATTCAGATATATTCTTTAAAGCATGTTTATAAATGTATGTTGTCTCAAATATAATAAATTTTTATTTAAAGGTATTACCAATACACGATATTGTCCAAAGTTTAATGATTTAGTTTAACAGCATAAAAAACATTTTAGTGAATAGATCAAATATTAAGTGTCGTAGTATTAAGTCTGTTATCTATATTCGAAAGCTAATTCATAGGAGGAATCGCCAAATCGATTTATGGCCCTCTGAAGAGAGCCTTATCTTTCCACGTGCCGTTGCGTACTGCAATTGTCTTCTGCTAACGAAGTAGTTATCACTTTTTCTTACTAGCGTTAACTACCTTTTATTTATCCGAGAGGTAAAACGTATTACAGAAATAAAGAACTTCACGAAGGAATGTGATTAAAGAAAATGACAGAAATTTACCTCCAAGTGATAAGTACTTTTATGATCAAGGAAGCATTTGTAAGTTATTACGAAAATATACGGATAACGAATTCAACTATAACGTACGGCCGTTAAAGCCCAATGGGGAATCTGAGATTAGCTTCCTCTCAACCCCTGCTTCTCGAAAGGAAATGACGCATGAAGTATTCGGCTGACCTTTCTCGTCCGCTAAAAGCCCGTCAGTGTTCATCATCAGTCGATAAAAGTCTCGGTAAGTCAAATACACAGTACATCAGACATTTTATTTTTCAACATAATTTAACTCTCTTTTAGATCAATGTTACAATCCTTGTGGTTGTAGAATTCTCACACTGTTGGGAGTAAACATGTTACATTAATATAAACAAATTATTTACAATACTTCAATTGTTCCTTTTCCTCTTCTAAAACATCATTGTCAAGAAGATCATCCAGAACAATTTACGGAACAGAAAGTACTAAGCGTAACACCGCAGCTGAAGTTGGCGTTTGCTACCACGAGCGATGCCGAAGAGTTAAACCGTCAATTAACGCGAAGGCGCGGGCGGGGAGAAACTCCAGAGCTAGTCACCGCTTCCGATGGCCACGTCTCGGACTTCCGTCACCTTCCCTGCCCCTCCCCTCCCGCCACCACGTGCCTCGCCCCGCCCACTCCCAGCTGCGAAACGACGCCCCGGGACGAATCTCCTCGTTGCTGCACCCTCAGTCAAAGTAGAAAGCATAAAAAGAAAATAAAAAGAAAGGAATTAATGAAGTTCGATTCATATTGCTTTATATTGAAATGCTAATTTCTATACTTATATTGAATCCACTATACCGGTATTTTGCATTTTCTTCGAGGATGAAATATTTATTTAAATTAGCTCAAAGAGCAGCTGGGCGTAAACCAGAAGGCCCGGGTTCGAATCCCGGCCGGGGTGACCAATTCATTGAACTAATTTAATTATTAAAATACATTGTTACTCAGTAACATGATCACAATTTGGATAGCTGTACGTCTGCGGAACATATTCTCCGAAGTGCACCCAACAAGGTGACGGGCAAGGTGACAATCATGAAATATTTATCTTCCCCAAATAAGTGGTTCTTCCGGAGCTGATATTGAAATATTCGTCAACCCGATTATTGTCGTCAACTATTTTAAATTCAGGTAGCAGGGTGCTACTACAATACATAAACGCTGATACAAGACAATAAGTAAAGAAAAGTTCATTATTTTCAAAACTTAATAAAAGAAATTTCTGCTAAGCGGGATTGCACATTTTCAAATTGTAATTATGAGTTCAAATGTAAAATTTGCTTACATGCGCATTCAGACATCTCTAACCAAAAAATTACCTTTGAAATGGAACTCCAACATTAACAGAATTAAAACTTTTAAGAGGCAAAAAACGGGTCATTTATTTTAATTTTTGGGATGTATTTTCTACGGAGAACTATTTCAGAAAAAATCCGACGGTTTAAATGCTTGCTTTGATGACAAAGAAAATAGTTTGCGATTTTGTTGGTGTTTCCGCCCACTGTGGGCGGTGTCAGATGAGACGTACAGCTTTCCTCCGCTCGCGACGACCCCTTTCGTCGATCATTAGGAGTCGATTGCAAAGGAGAGAATGGCTACGTCAGCGTAATCGAATAAGAGAAAACGTCTCACTACGAACTCCGAACGCGTCACTCGAGAATTCTTTAACTTCAGTTACAGGAACTGACAGAATTTGGTTGATGAGGGTAAACGCGGCGTCAATACAATGATACCTATTAAGATACATAACTGAATAATTGAATAATTGTACTGTTGAACTGAATTGTTAAAAGAATAAACAATTATCTATCATATATGTCACATGTGAAGATCAGTCGATTCTCTTGGGTTCAAAAAAGGGATGAGTGCACTTACGTAATATGAACCACTAATTTTCCTGTTGATAATTCTTCCATGCATTTGCACTTATAATGATGCGTGAATCATCTGTAGACTTTCGTCGTCAGTTGTACTTTACTATAGTAACGTAATGATGAATAAAAACTGTACTAAACATTTGGAATTCCTCCAAAGTGTATAAGAAAATTCCAGAGAAATTAATTTAAAGCACGTGAATGAATATCATCCACAAGTTGGTTAAGTTTCCTCTGAACTCTGCGGTATCTAGTAGATTTTTATCAACACAAATATTATCAGAGAACATGCTGTAAATATGTAATTTTAGCATGCAATTATTTACAAGTGGAAATTGAAATACATCGACGTAACTTAAAGAACTATTAAATACTTTTAATATTGAATTTTAATTATGGGGCTACATAACTCGAAAACATTGTGTTTGTGTTGAATTGTTCTATAACCGAAGATTTCACTGCAGATAATATTAATATCGCCGGCCCGGTGGCCGAGATCGCTAAGGCAGTAGTGTCGTAGTGATCTCGGACCGAAGGGTCGCGGGTTCGAATCCCGCCTCGGGCATGGATGTTTGTGTGTGTTTGTGTTATCCATACGTGATCTTCCTACAGTTCAATCTATAGTGGTCGCTAATGACCTAGCTGTTGATGCGACCTTAAATTACCAAAAAAAAATTTAAAAAAAATTAATATCAGTGAAAAGCATCCCTAATGACGAATCAAAACAATGCTTAGGTCAACGTCCTCGGCAGTTTCTCGTTGTTTCTAGTTTCTTTACCTCTTGCATGGAATAGTAAAATTATTCATCGTGTTGACTTTCATGAGAAAATAGCTAGACTTCGAGCTTACTCAATACTGCTGACGATCACGCAACTACACAACACGAATCTTGTCTAACCCTTATCTACGAATTTCCGGAATGTTAAAAAGCAATTAGTAGTCCACTGCACGAATACAGTCTTCCTGGTCTCTCGCTTCCATTTCCAGTTGCTTCTGATTAACTCTCTCCGCCCATGAAGGACAAGACTCGCCATGAAAGTGACTCAACCGGAGCACTTTAATAAGATGCAAAATTAAGTGTCGCAGCGAACTAGGAACTTATTCACAAATATTACGCAAAAGTAAGACTTTTAAGACTACAAGTAGTTCATTATTTATTCCCTGTTTTTTGAATAATTGTGTTCAGGAAAAGTACATTAAAGTTACGATTTTTCTTTAAAAGTCGTCCCAAAGAATCAGATCGCGAAGGTATTGAGAAACTAAATGAACTGGTGAAAGGGAAGTCAAATATTACAGATGTCTGTAAAATTTATGGACATTATTTTGCCTATTTTATGAAAATACACTTCTGGTGCATTATTATACAATCGTTCTAGCTGTTATTCGAGCTAATTTTCATAGACCTTCTCGAGAAACAATTTTATCAGCGACGTCACTTTTCAGAAAGATAGACAATCTTGTTTTGCTCTGGCAGCGTGTGGCGTAGCGGCCAAAGTGATCTCAAGCTGCCAGACCCTGTGGAAGGAGAGTAGGCTCTCGCCCTATCACGCATGCAGCTCGACATCGTTTCGGTAAGTGCCGAAAACCACCAATTTCGCACGTGTTTTCGGCCTTCGTGCTTCATTCGTCAAGGTTGACGCGTACGCCGCCGCGCCGCGCCAACCAGCCCTGGCAGAGGAGAGCTGAGTTCTGCGAATGAGTGCGCCCCCACCCAATATCCGAGAGTTCGGCGATCGTTGCAAAGAAGTTTTTAAAGCAAGACAGAATATTTCGATATTAAAATGAACTTAAATACTTTGTGAGATAGTATTTTCTAGCGTCTAATTTATGCGTTTAATTCAGAATGTATATGTAGTTAGGATGCGCCGAATGAAGGATCCTAAAATGTACGAATTGGGGTAATTTTGATGAATGTTTTATTATGAACGTTTTTAGGACCAATTTATACAGTTACTACGTAATATTTATATTAAATGGTCCTGAAAACAAACACTCAGCCAGTATGTAAATGAACCACTTAAGTATTCAGTTTTGTATCTTACAGCGTGTAAAAGCTCGTAACTACATTTCATTAATAGTGTTCTGTATTGGGCAGTTATGACAAAGCTGCCATAAGAGTACAGTTAGCCGCTACTACTGTGCCTTCGTTTCGATTTCTTCTTTACCGCAACCTATTTTTACTTTCACTACTTCATTATTCACAACGAATCTTCATCTGGCAGATCTTTAGCTTTATGTGCGCGCCGATTTTGATGAGTGCAGTGAAAAACGATATTAAAAAATGCAGTTCTCAGAGGGGAGAGAGATGACGCTTGGGGATGGGAATGCGGGGGGGGCGGTCGCGTAGGAGGGGGGAGGGGGAAAGGAGGGGAAGGAGGCGCCTCACACGCACCGCCAATTGCGGTCAAGGGTGGAAGAGCTCCGCCCGCGGCCCCGTGCTATTGCGAAAGGAAGGCCCCGCGCCCAGCGATAGGGCCATGTTAGTGCCAACACTACTTCCTTTAGGTCAAGATTGAGAAAAAAAGGAAGAACAGGGGAATTCAAATACACCGTGAAAAAATAACTGAGATCCACAAAAAGTGATGCAACTTGAGAAACAGTAGACTATCGGAAGTGAAAGAAGAAACAATTCGATGTATTGGAGAATAAATACGATTTCTAATGAAAATAAACTCGATACCACTTTACACACAAAACCTATCATTATCGACAGTACACTCACGCATTAATTCTCTGTGATAATGACACAATCATAACTCATGATCAAGCAGACAATGATCATACATTGGACAATGCGGAGATATATTAGTGAAATGAGATTAACTAAGGACCCGAAGAGTGTGTAAAGAAACATGATATAAATTATAAACATAAACATACTGACAGTAACATACTGACTGCCAAAATATAACTGATTTACTCATGTAGAAACGCAAAGCCATGGAATGGCTGAGAGATATTAATAAATTTAAATTAAATTTTTTATAAGTTTACTCTATATTACAATTTTGTGCTGCATTCGTGCACTACGCATTGTTTCATTTAGCCAATGTTGTGTGTTTTACCTGATTTGTAATGAATGAACTAAACGATAATTCCTGTCATAATTTAAAAGTTGTATTAATAGACGTTTCGATCTCTAAATCTGAGATCCACCTCACATATCTGAAGAAGATTTGACGCTTACAGATCGAAACATCTATTAATAAAAATTTAAAATTATGAATGGAACCATCGTTTAGTTAATTGATTGATTGGTATTTAATCCAGTGAAATCACTAAAGGTTTTGATGATTTGAACATTATTCTATCTCGAGTGTCCACCTCAAAACCCAAATAAATAAATAAATAAATAAATAAATAAATAAATAAATAAGCAGGGCAGAGGACTTCTTGCCAACCATCCGCCACCGAGCCCCTTAACCGCAGTCCCGGCCAGCATATTTCTTCCCGGCCTCCGTCCCGTCCCGTCCCGCCCCGCCCCCTCGTCCTCGTCCTGAGGGGCGGCCTAGTGTGACGAGCGTTGACTCGACTCGCCGCGCCGCGGACGGCGGCTGCTGCCAACGCGAAGCTTTGCGGCCTGCGGACGCCTTCCCGACGAGGAAGATTCGAGACCCCCGAGCCCCATAAACTCCTTACTCAGGCTTCGAATATTCGATGTGAAGACTCGAGAAAATTCTGTACTGTTTGGTTGGAACTTGATAACTCCAAAATCACATTCAGATGCAACTCTTGACTATTTGATCGAATTGAATTGAATTTGCCTTATTTTACGAGGCGAGACTCAGGTCATAAGACCTGCTCTTCCGTCTGACCACGCAAATTTCGCTACGCTTCTTTCACCAACCATGGGAGAAAGAAGGTATTTACTTGGGCGACGAAACAGGCGAATTTGAAATTAGCTCAGAGGCATCATTTAGGCTTGAGGATCTTTTGCATGCAGTAAATCTACTAACATGGGACAGCCGGCTTTACTTCCCCTCCGAAGGAAGGCGTACGAAGGATTTTTTCGCCCTTAAAAATCCACGGCTTCGAACCCGCAAACTTGGGTATAACAGCCCGATACGCTAACCGTTACACCATCGCCGCTGCGAGATTTCACATCATTAGACTTTCAAACAGATTTGGAATCCAACTCGGCAGTTCTGTTTTGTGAATTGTGTTTTTTGAAGTACTTATTTGAATGTTTCCAAGTTAATTTCCAATACACTAAAAATGTAACGGCGCGAAAATGTCAGAGTTGAATCAGAATGTGATTTTGGTCTTATCGTGTTCTAACCAATACCGCACAATTAAGCTGAACAGCGATCAGGACGTCCTTTGTGGCCGGCATGGTTTCACTCATTGAGTTCGCAGAAGCACGAAAGTTGATGGCAGAAGACTCACGAACTTAGTACCAAATAGTTGAGACATTCCAGTTTAGAAAATTGGACGTTCGCTTTTGGCAAATGTTTCTCAAACTACTATAGCGAAGACTCACGAGAATGACGCGACGGCTGTCCGAGGAAGATTTGTGGACCTCATTGAAACGGATGAGTTATTCGGACATGAAATTTTGAATGTTCACTCTCGAGCAGATTTAGATTTGAAATTACAGTCACGATGTCCTTGGGTCTGGCGCGCTCTTACCTATGAATTCTTCAGGAGGACAACGGCTAGCGGAGGACGTTCGTACACTCCGTACAATAAGAGAACTTTACTCCTGTTTGGGAAAAATTCATGTTCCCTCTCGCACACGTATTACACGATCTGTAGCAATGAAATCATTTCCTACGTGGTTCCGTTTATTGAATTCTCACGAAGAAAACAACTGGTTGAGGAAAATTGTTAACTCCATGACAAACGGGCGCATTATTCTGATATTTTTTTAATAAAAACTGACTTTCGCTCATGGACAATTTTTACACTACATAAACGCGACATTGTTTGATCCCGATTATTACAAGAACAAAATTATTTTCCGGAAAAAATTGAATGCTTTTCTGGAATAACGTCTTGGCACACACATGCTTGCTTACTAGCGTGGCAACTAATTTATAAACTTGTGTGTCCCCTTTTTTAATGAATTATTTTCTTCTTGACTTTTTTGTTGGCTGCCATGTTAAACGAGAAGTCTCGATTCACCGTGACTCAGATAATCGCATGTGTAGTGTACAGTACTTTGTGAATCGGAATCACCATTTGAAATCTGGCAACCGAGTATTTGTGCAATTGCACGTTTTTTTGCGGAAGGAAAACAAAAAGAATGACAGCCGCGCGTCCGCGAACGCAAGCTGTGTTTCGACGAGGAACATCTCTAATTGCGGAGCTCGCACGGTAGCGGTTTCTCAAGGGCTTAACGGAATTCCATTAATGCTACGTTATGGTGCGCCGCGCTGCTGTAGGCTTGGGCGCCGGCATGTAGCGAATCGCACACCGCAGAAGGAAGTGTGGCCGACAAGGAAAGAGTTGCCGAGCGGAAAGCCGTGCAGTCTGCTCTACGTGTGTTATTACTAGGGGGCGGATTTTGATGAACTAAAACATCGTCGAAAATTATCAATAAAATGCTTTTAAAATGCTTTAAAATACCCTAAAACCAAAGAAAAATGACGTAAAACATCTTGTCAAAACCAGATCGGATGAACAACTTAAGCTGCTGGATACGTTACGGATGTAATCGAGGCTTCTTCCATTCGTTCGAGCGAACTCAGCTTGCAAACTTTTGGTTCGGACTGTTCTTTACCAGGAAATCTGTCTTTAGTTACCCGAAATCGGCCGAGCCGGCAATGGCGCTGATATACGTCACAAGAATTACATACTCACTACGGCTGTCAATAATTTCAGAGCGAACAAATCGAATACGCTGCTGAGTAATTCTGTGAAGAACATTTGTTGCATTTCGTAAACATTATTTGAAGCAAGTATCACTAACAATGACATTAAAATCGGAGAAATCAGCAAAAGTGAATTAAAAATGACTAAAAAGGGTAAAAAATGACTTATTAGTCGAAATCGAAAAAAAAATGCAAAATAATAACCAATAGAACTGGGTCGTTTCCTTTTGTCATGAAACAAAATGAATTTCTATACTAAACGGCATTGTTCTAAAGTTTAAAAAAAAGAAATGTCATTTCATTAAAATCCGCCCCCTAGTTATTACTGATGTAACGAGGCTTCTTCCTGTCGTTCAAGTGAACTCAGCTTGCAAACGTTTGATTTGGACTGTTCTTTACCAGGAAGTCTCTTGTCTCTTGTTATAGCGAAAGCGGCCACACCAACAATAGATGAAATCAGCGATAAATGCTTTAAAAATGAAGGACATAGGTAAAAAACTACTTATTAGTCGAAATTGAAGAAAAATGAAAAAAAAGTCACATTGAAGTAGGTCATTTGCTTTTGTGATAACATAAAACCTATGTCTATACTAAAAGACATTGTTTTAAAGTGAAAAGAAAAAATGACATTTCATTAAAATCCACCCCCTAACTATTACGTTGAAGTTATTTTGGAAAACAGTATACTATCAAAATTGGTTTGAGGTTTCAATTCATTTACTTGAATTTCTTTACGTATGCAGATATTGCTTTTGAGATAATAGAGTAAAGTATTTTCGTGAGGTCAGATAAGTTTTTACTCGCAGAGTTGTATTAATCTCTGTATTGCGTTGAGATTCATTCTTAAAAATTCATTTAGTTAATATTGGGATATCGGTTGTATTTTTCTACTCATCATTAATCTGCAGATTATTGTTCCAAAATATACAATTGGCTTAACCTAAATTGTTGGAAATGACACAAAAATAAGAGGTCAACATTTTCATGTGCCTTTTATAATTTAAGCTGATCTCTTCAACATTTACAGAAATTGGGTAAGATGATAATGATATTAGAAAATCATTATATTGGACGATAAAGACGTTCACTGAAATCATAGCAGTAAAAAAATAATTTCGTGAAAAAAAGTCTTTTTTCCGTTTTCTGGGCATTTTTATTTTCCCTGACGACTCTGGTATCACTAAAGAAAGAATTAATGAAAGCGAAGTGTATATTACTAATTATGAACTTTAATGATGACTATAATCTGGTCATTAAAGGAGAAAATGATATTGTTTTACTTAAGAAATTGTAACAAAAATACTATGGTTTTCATGGTATTCTTCATGATTTTTACTTGCACTAAAATTGTACCTGACTTACAAATTCCCTGAGTTTTTTCCATAGCAGATGAATTCTATGAGTAATTGGAGCGCCGGAAGTATCGCCAGGGGTCGGAGACGCTGGGAAGGTGCGGGCAGCGGCACAAGCGCAGCGGCGCCCAACGGCGCCCGACGGACCGCGCCTTGCAACGGGCCCCTTGCAGCCGCGTCCGTTCGCTGCCCCGCCCCACCCGCCACACGCCCGTGCCGCTCCACGCCACGCCTCGCTCTGCCCCGCTCCTTCTCGCTCCGTCCCACCCCGCCCGCGCCGCCCCGCCTGCTCTTCTCCCCCCCGCTCCGCCGCGCTCCACGCCCGCGCCTCCCCGCCTCGCTCTTCCCCGATCCCCCTCCTCACCTCACTCCGCCCCGCCCCGCTCTGCCGGGCCCTTCCCCGCCGGCGCCTTACTGCCTCGTTTTGCCCCACCCCACTCTCCCAGCCCTGCCTCGCCCCGACCCTCTTCACCCTGCCCCGCCCCGTCACACGCCCGTGCCGCTCCGCTCCACGCCTCGCTCTGCCCGCTCCCCTCCCCTCCTCCACCCTGCCCGCCCACCTCTCCCGCGCCGCTCCACACTACGCCCGCGCCCCGCCTACTCTTTCTCCCCGCTCCGCCGCGCTCCACGCCACGCCTCCCCGCCTCGCTCTTCCCCGGTCCCCTCCTCACCTCCTCCGCCCCCGCCCCGCTCTGCCGGGCCCTTCCCCGCCAGCATGTACCCCACCCCGCTCTCCAGCCTGCCTCGCCACGACCCTCTTCACCCTGCCCCGCCCCGTCACACGCCGTGCGCTCCGCTCCACGCGCGTCCACCCGCCACACTCTGCCCGCTCCTCCCCTCCTCGCCACGCTCTGCCATGCCCCGCTCACTCCCCTCCTCACCACTGTCCCCCCCGCCTCGCTCTGCCGGCTCTTCCCCTCCGGCGCCACCCCGCCTCACTTTGTCCCATCCTATTCTACCGGCTCTGCCTCGCCCCCACTGCTCTTCACCCCGTCCCGCCCCATCCCGCGTCTAGCTCCGCCCCGTCCCGCACCGCGCCTGCTGCTGCGTGCCTGCACGCGCTGTGGCGACGCGTGACGCGCAGCGCCCGCGGCACGCACGCCCACGCCACGCGCACGCTCCCTTCCTACTGCGCCTGCGCCAATCGGAAGATTCGGGGGACACGTGGGGTAGCGGCACTTCGCTCACCTTTCATCGTTGTGTACGCGGTATCATACCCCGCACGATCCTCGAGGAATTTGTGTTGGTGCAAGCGGGGTTCTCTCGCTTTTCCGACCTCGCATTTCACCAGTGCTCCATCGTTATTCAAATCTTAGTATCAGCATCACTCATGTATCAAAACCATTCTTCGCAGGTATTCTAAAAAAGGCTTGGGTACTGAAGATCAAAATAAAGATATCTACCCGATGTTTCGGGTGAAGCATAATGCATTAGTCCGATTGCTCGCCTTCCTTCTCTGTGTACAGCGGTTCATATCCCGGTCGTTCCGGACGCAATTTGTGGCGAGCAAAGACGACACATCCCAGGTTTTTCTGGGTTCTCTCGTTTCTCCTAACTCTTTCCACCGCAGCATCATCACTATTCATATCCTATTTTCATTATCACCTACCTATTTTTACGTACGGGCAAAAGACATAGGTCCAAGTGAAATAAATATCTCGGAAGGTTTGGGCGACCCGTCGTGTAGCCGTCCGATAGCTCACATCGTACCCCTTCACTGCCCACGTTTAAAAATCCCTGTCAATTCATGCGACTTGTGGACAAAGTGGGCTCGTGGCAGATACTCTTGGGATTTTCCTTATTCTACTTCTCATCCTATCATTGTTTCGTCGTCACCCAAATCATGTCCTCAACCGTCTCCCCGAGTCCATTAATCTCAGGAATTGCCAAAAGGATTAGGGGCTGAGAAACAAAAATAATACAGAGCAAAATTTATACCAGAATATTCTTTGAAACATCAAAGGGGAAGGAAAAAAGAAAATAATGAATTGCCATTCATTTCGAAGTGAAGTTTAAGTTATCGGATGCATCGAGATAATAGGTACTAATACTTCGAGATAATTGGTAGGTACGAAAAACGTTCTAGATATTGAATCCAAGATCATATTACGGACATTCGGAGATGGTGCTATGGAAGTTCCTATACTCGACTTCTGGAAAACAATTTTTGTAGATGTATCGCATTTAGCACGATTGACGGTAATTACTGAACACAAAGTTCTTCATAATGATTTCGGATGGTCTCTATTCTTTTATTTAATATGGGTCCAAACAATTACAATTACATATTAACAATAGTATTCAATAATTCCAGTGCGCTAAATGTTGAAGTATTACATTCATGTAATTAACACAGTCAAATATTAATAATTATGTTTAATTTCTTTCCTTGATTGATTACAAACAATATTGTAGCAATGTGACTACATATTTGGATGTTTTAGTTAGAAAGTTTCATAAAAACAGTAGTTTGATTCATTTACCTAGCACAGTAACAACATTTAAGCGAACGTCCACGTCAACGGTAATAAAACATTAAAATTATATTCGTTCGTTCGCGCTATAAAATTACTATTCTAGAAATTAGAAAAATGAAATAAAAACAGATACTGCATTGAAATATCATTCCAAGTTTTAAGGTTGAAATATTGTTACCAATGTTATGTATTAAACAACTACGTACATTCCCAGGAAAAATATATTAGTCTTGACGTATGGAAGGAACGTCCTATTTCAATGCACATTCCACGAACGCGGGAGCAAAAACCAGCATCCATTACTTAAGCGGGATGGCATCGTGATTGTGACTCAACGCTTTCAACTCTGAAAAATAGACGGTAGCAAGCGAAGTAATCTTGTCATCCTGATTCAACATAATCATGGAGGAGGGAGAAGTTGCTTTCTTGGTCTGAATATTAATTTAATGGCCAGTATACGACAAAGCAAATGGGCTCTGGAAGTCGGGAGGGACGGCATTCCAGGAAGGCATTCCACAGTTTGAAGACCCACACTTAAGCGGAACTAGGAGTGTTTGAAATCTGAAGAATGGGGACGATAACATTTTCTATGGTTTGTATCCAATAAATTCTTCAGGAGAATTTTAATTTTCGTGAAGGAACTAAGAACGAGCACACGTCTGAATGAGGGTAAGGTGTCGAGTAGCATTTTCTCTAGTAACGAAACATAATTTTTCTTTAAATTTTCGTACATTCCACTACAATTACAATTCCGTGAACTCTTATTTCACATTTCGATAAATTACAATGATTCTAGTAAACCTAAAAAGTAGGAGTAACATAAAAATACGAGTAAAGAAATGAAATTATAGTAATATTCTACTCTAGGGGGTTCATAAGTGTCAATAGGAAAAACAAGAATTATCCAATTTTTCCTCGTCAGGTTGTGAAGCGGATTAGGAGCGAAGAATCCTTTGTTTCAGGTGCTGCGTCGGCATCTCTTTGGGAGGAATCAGAAGAAACCGTGGAAACCTCCAATAAGGGCAGTTGCCCCTTAGAATTTCCATCCAGACCGCTATTCTCAGTTGGTGTCAAAAATCCTCGCACAGCTACAACTTGAGCTTAAGTCCTCCCTTCGTACACAGCTTCTGTAATGGGGTCGCAATTACACATACTATAGCAACGGATTGCGCTTCATTTATCTTCCTAAATTTCAGAGAACAGTTTGAAGCCCTCAGTCTCAGACATGTAAATCAATAAAATAGCCGCGATTTGTAACTAACATATTTCGTTAATTGTAATCACTTATTACTATTCGTAATGGCACCTTTTTTACAAGAAATTTCATTAATTAAAAAAATACACTTTCTTTGAATATGAGTGCTCACATGCCATCTTTACCTGAAACTTACCCGATTTTCCTTACCGGCAGGCGGACTGTTAAAATCCTTAATGGACGCCAGTCGTTAGAGAGAGGTTTTTCGTCCATCTGGTTACGTTAAGATTATTTAACAGTGCAGCATTACGAAAACACCTTTCCAAGGCGCAGGGTCGTGATCGACGGAGCGCTGGGATCGAATAGCCGCTCCCGACGGGCGTAAGCCCCCGCCCAGATACCCACCCGCCGCGTCGCGTCGCGTCGCGGTGCCCGGCGCCCGGTGTGCGGTTACAGGGGCTTCACGCAAGCGTGAAGCGGGGGAGGGGTGGAGGGGCTGAGACGTAGGTAACACGAGCGCTGTCGCGGGATATCTGAAGAGGGTGGGCACTGGGCAACCTCTAGCCTCCAGTCGGGCTGGAGTAGTCCCAAAGGCTCGTTTGACCATATTACCAGAGCTAACGTAATACTTTGCCTGAATGGAGGGTCACATATTGTCAGCTTTGTTCAATGTTTAGTTTCTTACAAGTTGTTAGGAAATTATTAACAATTCAGGAAAAATGGTCGTTCATTGGAATTGTCTTAAGTGTTATCATTATTATAAAGAGGGGTGCTTTATAAACAAAGGAAAGAAAACGTTAAAAAAGAAGCTTTGAATGCAAGCAAAGATACCAGAATTATCTTTAGTGATCTGAGATCTTGGGATATAAGAATCATTTGCTATAAACAGTCAACTTGTTTAATTGATTAATTTTAAAGGAAAACTGCTCTACAAAATTTTCCAAGACCACTCTCATTACATTTTGCAGCATCTACATCCTAAATTAACTTGCAGAAATATTGTTTGCACGACGAAAATGCAATGATTACATTTTTCTCAATAAGAGTAGTCAAGTATTCTTAGCGACTGACACACCACATTGTGACTGAGCTGAAGGTAACATACCACATTTAGGGAACAATAATAAAAAAGTAAAGAAAATGCAATAAAAATATTGAGATGACATCGATGCCCAAGAAAAATGACAAATCACAAACAATATAATTTTGTAGGAGAATATTTTCTCATCAGCGTATTCGTTTTGTAGCCAAAGGCAAAGTGATTTACCTGTATTATTTTTTCTAGTAAAAATACACTATTTTCTAAAAACATTTCTTCACTTAACTAAAAGAATGACAAATTTTGATTGATTGATTATTAGTGACACCGGGGGCGTCAACGGCCAAGATCATTAGTCCCGTAAGTGTAATGCACGTTTGTGCTCGGTAGGTGGCGGTGATATTTTCCCGCTGAATGGCGAGATCCGGCGGTGACCCGTCGTCTAGCGGTGTTTCCCCAACCAGGTATCTCCCGCCAGCGAGTTGTATTGTTATATGTGTATATGTTTGCCCCAGCCGGGGCAAGCTCTGAGCCCCCAACCGATCTCCGGACATGTGTCGCCGTGTAGTGCATGGAAGTGTGTGTGTACGGGATGGAATAGGACAAGGAATGGGAAGGAAATATCGCGCGTGGTCCATGGTCCTTTTGGTAAGGAACTGCTCCGGCATTCGCCTGGCATTGATCGAACAAACACACGGAAAACTGCCGATAAGAGACGAATTTTGAGATGCCACTATTCTCGTGCACCGACGGTGGAAGGAATAGAGAGGAAAGCACAAGCCAAGCAAAGAGAAGAGTGGAGTGGAGTGGAGAGGACCGCCTGTGGGCCTGGCGCCGCGCCGGAGCCGTGGGCGGAGGCGGGTGGCCGCCGGAGCGCGACCGAGGCGCGCGGACGAGGCGGGGCCGCGGAGTCTGCGGGGGCGGAGGGGAGGGGGCGCGTCCACGGCCTCGGGGGCCGGGGCGGGGCAGCGGGGCGGGGCGAGCGGGGCGGGCGACGCGGGGTGGGGCGGGGCGGATCGCGGCGGGACGGGGCGGGGGAGCGGGGCGGGAAGGGACGGGACGGGACGGGGCGGGGCGGGCGGCGGGGCGGATCGGAGCAGGGGCGGGGCGGGGCGGAGCAGGGGCGGGGCGGGGCGGGGCGCGCGACGGAGCAGCGCCGGGGCGGCGCTCGAGGTCGCCGGGCGGCCGTGTGTCCACGCAGGTGCCTCCGACATGCATTCACGCGTCGTCGTCCACACAGCCTTGCGTTGTTGTGGACACGCGCGTGGTTTACATCCATAAACTGAAATTTATTCGTTGTGATTGTTGCTCCTTTCCTTGTGTGCGGCGTGTTTCCTTCGGAAACAAATTAGGCTGGGCGTTGTGTTGCACAGGTAGGTTTCTTTTGTACCTAATAAGCACGTCGTCGACCACGTTTATTGTAACACGATATTCAATTGTCACAAATTCTGATATACTACTTATTTCTTATTATTAGTTTATAAACTAATAAGACCTATATATTTGAAGTGCACTACATAACTATTTTACGAGTACGAAATATTTTAATAATGGTTTAATTTCGGCTTTGAGACTCGAATGTCTATCATCACGCAAGTCATTTTGAAGAATGACTTACGAAAAATTCGTATATTTTTACCGTGAAGGTTACTGGTAGAAATGTACACTACCCTAACCGTTCACAGGGTGGGAAATACTATCATTTACTGTCTTCACAAGCATGATGCTTTTTAGTCTTGAAATATTAACGATAGTTTTCGGATACATCCATAAAGTTTTAAGCAGAAGGACCATCGGCTAGTAGTTATCCTTGATCACCCGTTTCCGTAAAACCGATTTTGGTGCTAATCACTAGCTTCTAATCGTTCTCGTGAATGTTAAAATCGAAGAAAAGGTGGAGAAATCTAAAAAGTACCGGACGAAAGAGCGCGACAGCTGGGTGTAGAGCAGCAAAATGAATCATGTTAATGAAGGATATACGGTGGCTGATTCTGAAAAGAACCTCAAGACCAGGCAAATGGAAGACGGAACTCACTTTCACTGTCACTTAAATTCGAATTACGAGCATCACCGTCCCGCGAGGTGAGCAACATAACTATGGACGGACCGGCAGAGTTCGCACCTGCCTTTTACCGCCAGCAACGCTGTCCTATTTACGATTTTTACTCTCCGGCATTTATTACGAAGCAGTAACGAACCTTTCGCTGCAACGCAACTAAAACTATAAAGCGGTACAATCCTGCTGTAAAAGATGGAGCAATTTGGTGGAAAGAATGCGTTCGGGTGAACTGAACCCTACAATTTAGTAGAACTTGACACGAACGGGGTTGCAGAGGACAGTGTTTTTCAAGGAGGCGCGTGCCTGAACGGAGAATGATATGATATTAGTTTTCTGTGTTCATCGTTTACAAACTTCGTTCGTTTACTAACTCATAGAGGCTTGTTACTCAAACGTGAAAACGTCAGATCAAAGCAAAACTTCAACCAATTTTCACAAAATTCCTTTCATGCGCCTTCACCGTCTACACGTATACAATTTGAACTAAAAGCTCATCTCGCCTTATGAAAGCAATAAGAAGCTTTCGCTTGGTATGTAAAGTCATACCCTGAATCTTGCGTAAGAGTGAAAACTAGGAATTAGTAATTGGACACACTCGATTAATGTAACGTCTAAATAAGGAAAAATAAAATCGTCCAAATGCGGACGTCTTCAGTATTATTAAATATTCGCCTGTGTAATTTGATCTTCCAATCTCGTACGGCCATTTAACCAGTACTTATTTACTCCCCACATAAATCGTTGATACATGAAATTAAATTCGACAATTTATACGGATTAAAACCACATTTTCATCGTCTAGCAATCGTCATCCGCAGCGTCCCATGACAAGGCGTAGCTATAGTTCGCGCCGCTAAGGGCGTTTTTGAAGCCTACGGCAAATACAATATATACGGGGGAAAGTATTGTTAGACTCAGTTGAACAGGCGGGCAAGGTGTTCCACCATTTAATTTATTCATTCTTTCGCTCGCTCATTTTATTGTTCTCTCGTTCATTGATCTATTTATTATTTACTTATTTGTGATGGTTGGTATTATTTGGGTGTCTCAGTTCAACAGGCGGGCAACCACCATTTAATTTATTCGTTCTTTCGTTCGCTCATTCTTTTGTTCACTCGTTCATTCATTCATTCATTTATTTATTTATTTATTTATTTATTTATTTATTTATTTATTTATTTATTTATTTATTTATTTATTTATTTATTTATTTATTTATTTATTTATTTATTTATTTATTTATTTATTTATTTATTTATTTAATTTATTTATTTAATTTATTTAGTGTGTGTGTGTGTGTGTGTGTGTGTGTGTGTGTGTGTGTGTGTTGGCACAGACAGGCAGCGGCTCCTCTGCTATAGTGACGCCCACTTTGGCGCGTCCCCTTCCCCTTCAGCTGCACTCCGATTGCTGGTGCAGAGTGCACCAAGCACCACCGCTGCGTTGGCGCTCCGCCGGGCCCCGGAGCCGGGGCCGCTGTTATAGGCGCAGATTGCAGGGTGGGGCCCCGCTGCAATTGCACGGCCCCGGGATACCTGCTAATTGGCATTTAATTGGCTCCGCGTTTGCACTCAACCGACCCCATACGCGAGTTGTAGTTGAAGCATCACAGTACGAAGTGGAATTAAAATGAAGGGTCAAGTGAAGGCAGGAATGCGAACTGAGAGGTTCATTTTTAACGACGTGAAGAATACCAGACGACTAGTGGGTAGAAAAGTAACCACGAAATAAAGGTAGAAATAAATTAAATACATTTTCAGATACGAAATGATGATATTAACGATTGTGCTACATGTGGCTAACCCAAGATATAAAAATTTAGTTTGAAAATGAGAGAATTTTACCGCTAAACGGAATTTTGATGGCGTTAAAACGTGCCCGTAAAGCCTATAAAGATAATCTCCATTTTGGGGCGTTTTTGCTCTTTTTCATTGCGATAATTCTTTGAAATACATTATTGTACTTAACATTTTTCAGTTTCAAATGATGCATCAGAAACTCTTACAAACGACATTAGATCAAAAATGTTTCATTAATCCATTCTTTGTGATTAAGGACCTATACCTTCAATAACAAAGAAATCATATACATTTTCTGGTTACCCAATCTTTGCAATTTCCAATAACATTCTCACGTGTCGTGCAATATATTGCATCCTTCTTTTCACAACCCTAATTTCTTAGCCTGTTCATCACTCTCCCGACTCGTCATCGGTCACCGTGCAGGGCAGGATGCTATTAATTCGGAGATCTAACGGCGCCGAAGCTTTCTCTTATGCGCTTCCCAAGTTACACTCGTATTTAATGGTTATTTAGACATGAACAGACCTATCATTTCACTAAGTGCTGGTTTTCTACTTTTTTTTATTCTTCGCTACATGCTTATGAAGAATCGCAGATCATTGCAAAATCTGACTAAATGAAGCGAAATGGTTTGTGAAGGTGAAGTTGTACATGCTGAACATTTCTTTTATAAATTTATTTAAAATGCGAAGTGATTATTTGTTTAGGTGGTGAGAAGTTTACATACTTAGATTAATGATAGAGTAGTGCAAAGTTAAAAATGATTAGCATTATATGAAACAGATTTGAAAAAAAATTCTATTAAATCAGTCTCAAATTGCTCTTCTAAAATATGCGAGTGCGCATGTTTCTTAAGTTTTGCTTGCTTTCTTCGAGTTTCGTGGCATTTTCAGATGATATAATTGACCCGTACAAGATTTCAATATTTTTTGGATCTAAATTGAAATAATACCAGAACAATATTAAAATGTGCAATGGACATAAAACAAAATTTCCAGTTGAAATAAATCAAATACAGGAATGATGGTCATGGTGCTTTATGCCACCATCCCAGGAGATCTTCGCAATAATGGCAATTTCTGACATTTCTCTCCACAATTTAAAGCACGCAGATGTCTTCTCTCAACATAACTAATAATCCTCACTGATCCAGAGCTTTTTACTGGTTTGAAGGTAGAGCAGTAAAACAGCCCTCATGGCATAAATCTCGTACAAAGAAAGACCCCTACCAACGGCATGACCGTACTGGAGGTTTTCGACGTGTCCTAGCTAACCCTGTAGAGAAACATTAATGTTTCGAAAATACGAGATCAGTTTTTTCAAACCGGTCATCTATAGCAAATACGCCCTCGTGATTCACTAATTACTAGCACTTACGATTACTTTCGTATCCTTTAACATATCAGAAAGCTCTTTTTATTTACTTCGATAGGTGACTAATGGGCGCACAAGATAAAGTACTTGACAGGCTGTACGCTACGCGCTGATTCCTACAAAGGTTACGTTTTCGAACAAGACGGGACATTTACCTCAGCGCCGTTTGCATCATTTCATATCTTTCAAATACTCCCCCCAAACAATCACGCTTTGACGAAACCTTAACCCTGCAATGACCAACCTTTTTCCCATAACGCGCTGTACCAAGGCAAGGTTAAAAAATGTCCACAATCAATATGACATACATTTGCCTCATTGTTAAGTAATAATTTTGTTTCCTATGAAAATGTTGGTTACTTGTCATTTAGAGCCCACCTCATGTTTCTGACTTTATAATTTTACAATTACTAACTTGACAGTGATTAAGGAACCAGAAAATTCAGTCGTATTTTTTTTACACAAAATCTTAATCTAGCTGTTTGAATCGCATTAGTACAATTTTGATAAGAGTTTTAGAAATATGTGGACATAAAATTGGTCAATTTGGTCAATTCTAGGTCAAAAAGGCATGTGTGCTGTCTTATCTTAAAAAATCTTCAAGTGCTCTTATGATATACAGTAGCTTTCGTCACGGTCAATATACTATGGTTCCTCTTGAAGAAAGAAAGAAAAAAAATACATATCCCCAAATTTCGCCTATGTGCTAAGTCACATCCCAAAACGTTCCCAGAACGGTTGCACCATTCCCATGCCAGCGAAGGAGTCTTTAAACTCCCCCACCGGCGCGCCGCCCTGTTTCCTGTGGAGGACTGATTCCTTCGTCCGCCGAGTGCGCTGTGAGCCGGCGCTTGCGCAAACGCCGCCCCGGGCAGCCTCGACGCCAGCCAAGGGCAGCGGGCCGCCGGACAGCTCCCACGCCCCCTCCCTCCCCCACCCCCCAGCATCCCGCCTGCCTGGCCTATCCCTTCTGCCGACTCAGGGATCTCAGGATCAGAGAAGCTCTTTGCATAACGAGTACTCGCCAGACGTCTGCCACGAATGCGCACGCGAGCAAAAAAATACGGAATCCATTACGCGGCTAAGTCCATTGGTCAGGCGGAGGACGGTGGTTGTAAGAAAAAGGAGATATTAAACAAGCTTTATTTTTTTATCTAGGGCTTTTTATCCAGCCAACAGCCGGTTACCCTTTACGCCCCGATGGGACGCATATTCGACCGTACACTAGACACCAACACACTCGCGGGTTCCTCTGATCTGGGGTCAGCAGAACGCGAGGCCCTCCGCGACAACACACACACAAAGTCAAGGGACAAACAGCCATGCCCAAGGCGGGACTCGAACCTGCGACCCTTCTGACCGAAGCGCTGAGTCGGTACTCGCTCTTAGTCACCTCGGCCATCCAGGTCGGCAACAATCTTTATTACTCTTTATATTTATATATCTGACTTGATTGCCAGAATTTGTATTGGGCGTAAAATATTTGTTTCTCGCCGAAACCATCTCAATTTTTAACAAAGTGTTTAAAGTCCAGGTTCTGACGATCAGAGAAGCTCTTTGCGTAAAGAGCACTCACCAGGCGTCTGCAAAAAAATATGGGATCCATTACGCGGCTGAGTCCATTGGTTAGCCGGAGGACGGAGATGGCAAGAAAAATTAAGATAATTTATAGATCTTTTTGAATTACTCGTTCTATTTATATATCTGAGTAGTTTACCAGAATCTGTATCGGGTGTTTTTCCTAGAAACCTTCTCAGTTTTTAATACAGTGGTTTAAGTCCAGGTTCTGAGGATCAGAGAAGCTATTTGCGTACGGACGTTTGCCACGAATGCACACGCGAGCAAGAAATACGGAATCCATTACGTGGGGAAGTCCATTGGTTAGGCGGTGGATGGTAATTGAAGGAAAAAGAAGATATTAATCCATCTTTTTGTATTACTCTTTATATTTATATATCTGACTAGTTAACCAAAATTTGTATTGGGTGTAAAATATTTGTTTTTCGCCGAAACAATCTCATGTTTTAATAAAGTGTATTATGTGCCGTCCGGGTTGTGAGGATTAGAGGAGCTCGTTGTAAAACACATCTTTCTCAACGTGACCAAAAAAGTACAAAATGTATTGGTTACGTTACGGCAGGCGATTGTAAAATTTAAGATAATTTTTGTGTAAGTTTCTGTTTGATTGTCATATTTGTTTTTTTCATAGTAATCTTCTTCATTCCTTTATTTTAAATAGTGAATATCGGGCTCTAGGATTAGAAGCGCTTTTTGTTTAGCGAGAAACGACAACGAAAAATGTGCACGCGAACGAAAAATTACAGAACGCAAGGTCACACATGCTATTGACGCTCTAAATGTGAAACCGAGATAAGGTTTATATTCAAGTTGCTGTGCCAGTTTTAGGATATGTATCGAAGGAAAAACCTTTCTTCTCCATCAAAATTATCTTCAGTACTTAGTACAAATTATTTTACGATCTTTAAAAGTTCTAAAATTGAAGACGGTAAATGCACAAACTTTTATTATTCAATGACCGTACTGAAAAAATAAGTTTTGTATTAAAACTTAAAGCTAATATATTAGAATAACGACAAACGAATTATACAAATGAATGCACGGGTAAAAGCACGTGCTAATAATTTTTAAGCTAACACAATCATCAGTATAACTAATGTGTTCATAATGCCTTCCTGGTGATTACATTATCAAAAACGTGTTTTACATGTTGTGCAGTCGTGGTGACACTGCATATTTTTAATATATAACATGTTGCATATACTATTGCAGTCTATATTATCAACATTTTTTGCGAAATGATTTTCAAATAATTCACAAAAACGCTTCCTCGATACTGAGTGGGTATGTACAGAGCGTTTAGTGATTATATCCGCGCGCTGTTTTCCTCCCCCCCCCACACACACAAAACATTTCCTAAACAGAACTTGTGTTTTGAAAGCCTAAAATCCTCAACTAAAATATTAGTTCAAAACAGTTAACATACACAATGATAGCGACAAGCTAATCTATCTTTTCAGACAAAAAACTCGCCTCAATTCCTCAACAAATTAAACGTATAGAATGGTAAACGTGATCACCATAACTCGTGAAAATGAAATAATGCATTTTAACTCCTTCTTCTGCAGTGTTACAATATAATCTGAGCTCCGGAAGTCCTAGATATTGGGATGGGATGTACCAAATAAGAATGGAGGATCAGCTTTTCACCAGATCTCAAGGATGGATTGAGTACTAGGCAGAAAACATCTGATGGGTGATGGTTTGTTAATTTATTGGAGAAGTGCTAACACTGATGAGAGTTGCCGACCTCTGGACTTCTCATTTAACGGCATTTTGCGATCCTACTACCTACAATTAGTTGATGGACGAGTAGAAAATTCGGCACCCTCAGGACTCAAATCTAGGACTTTTCGACTGATTGATTGATTGATTTAGTCAACTGATGTCATTAGTCTGACGCGCCAACTGCTGGTGTTGTTGGTCCCATAAGTGAAGTGTATGTTTTTTTATCGCGGGAGATGGTGATCTTCCCAGCTGGATGGCGGCTTGAGCGGTACCCCGCTGGTGGGAGACGTGTAGATCAGCGACGGATCTCGCAATTCAGCAAGGGATTGACTGTCAGTCAATCGGTATTCGCCGAATGGCGCATGTCTAGCGCGATCTTTATTCCCTCGAGGTCAACGTAGAGCGCACTACGCCATCAATCACACGACGGCGACGTGTGCGGCGCCGGCGGACGTCGGTGCGCGCGAAAGGCGGGCGGAGAAACGCCGGGCGGCGGCGGCTGCGTCCGGCGGCGGGGGCGCGGCCCAACCAGCCGGACCAGCCCTCGCCGACGGCGGACGTCCGGCGGCGCCCCGACGCTCCGACGACGACGCGGAGAAAACGACGCGGCCCGCCCAGCGGCTCCCGCAGGCGACTACACCGGCCGACGGCATCGGCGCCGTCTTGCTTCATTGACTGATTGTTAGGGATTCGAGGTCATTAGTCCCGTAAGTGTAATGAATGTTTTTCATCGGTAGGTGACGTGATCTTCCCCCCACTGGTTGACGAGATCCAGAGCCGACCTACCGTCTACTAGTGGGGTTTTCCCAACTAGGTATCTCCCCCCCAGCGGGGCACCACCTGAGCTGGGATAAGCTCCTGACTGATCTCCCGACATATATGGTAGTGTAGTGCCTGTTAGTGTAAGGGTGTGTGTAAGGGAGGATAGGACAAGGAAGAGGAAGGAAAGATCCGTAGCTCGTTTGTTAGGGTACTGCTCCGGCATTCGCCTGCTGTTGATCGGAGAAAGCGATAACCGATTAGAGAAACTACCGATCAGATCAGCTGACTGCTAGAGTTCTCCTCCAGACTGAATTCTACCTAGCTGACAAGATACTCGTAGTGTCTAAAATCCTGCCACTGTCGGGACTCGAACCTAGGACCTCCCGGTCAGAGAGACTGCAGTAACATCAGCTGATGCACTGAGCCACCTCTTCTGGTGCGCCGTCTTGTCCTCTCTTTTTCGACGTGTTTACGTGTTACGAAGAAGCAGTCTTGTAAATACGCTTAATGTTCATTGATTCATTCATTCACTCAGTGGTTCCGGGCGCGTCAACAGCTGAGGACCGTAAATGTAGTGCTTTTATTATCGCGCAGGATCGCGATTTATCGCGTTGTGATCTTCTCCCGCTGAATGGAGAGATCCTACAGAGACTTACACGTCGACTTGCGGGGTTTCCCAACAAGGTATCTCCCACCAGCGTGGCACCACCCCCAGCCGATTAGGAGTTTTGTCTTGGATCATCGATCATTTTGTTCTCTGGGAATTCTTCGCAGCTGACAGTGCCACTTAGGCCTATTTCTTTACAACAACACTGTTATTTGATGTATGGGAGGGCACAGATTGTCCTCCGGTCGTTTTCTTCCTTTGAGAAGATCTTTTATGGCTTCGGCTTGACATTGCCACCGTCCCAAATGTGCGTCACTGCTGTTAATGATAAGAGGCACTCACAACGTTGGCATGCCGAAGAACATTCAGACATTATAATCCGTGACAAATTGTTTCCCGCCTCTGCTCATTTTTCTGTGACTGTATCTAAAGTGTTTTATAAATCAATGTTTCGTTACTCTGTTGCAATTCCTTTTATTCCTTTCTACTGATGTCATCTATCTGGCAAGATCTGTGATTCCCAGAGTGTGCATCAAGAGAGAGCGAACTCTGACACAGCGACAATTTTTCCTTTCGCAGATTTTTTATTTTGGAAATTCGCCGACTTTATTACTCGTATTAATGCAACTGGTCTGAAAATGTTCAACGATATTGTTGTCAGCACAGTCGTATGATAATACATTCTAGAGAAAAGGACTACGTTCACGACAAATAATAGGGAATATTGTGGGTTTTATTTTTTAGCCTACATTTAGCAATCGGGAACATAAAATGCGTCTGTAAGTCATAGGTAATAAATAGCTCATTCGATTCCTATTCGCACTATTAGTTGGACTCTCCTGGGATATTACGGAAGAATGCTAGAAATTCCCCCTACAGGGGTGCTATGCTATGAATTACCGCACTGCCTTTTGGCAAGCATCGTTACGATTTGATTCATAAGTCTGGTTATAATTCAACCTAATTTTTTAATAAAAAAATTAAAAAAGTATTTCTTCTATATTTTTTCATGTTGCTTCCTATGCTCTAGGATGAACAGGTCCAATGAATTACCTAAAACTTCTCATTATTAACTTGTATAGCACAAATAAATAAAAAAATAACATGAACATACGCGCCAACCCGTCGGAGGCGCCAAGCAAACAAACACTGTGTAAGCTGTGTTATTACAGAGTTGAACAATTACAGCAATGAATGGTTCGTTAGAATGCTTTCCTTCGCGGCTTGAATCAATTTCCGCATCTGTCACTCACGGCACATGCGTGTCTTCGGTTCTAGGTCGCACCCAAGACCGCCGGACGTCAGTACATGTACTTGATCGCTGGACCGAATCGGTACTACTCAGGTAACCCAGTAGCCATTGCAGGCGGCTCCGATTTCAAAGAAAGGAGAGTATTATGTGTCAGAATCTGTGCCACCAGTTATAATTATCCCGTTGTGAGAGCGAGACCTCGCAGACCTGCGATCTGGTTTGAGATGCGATGGAAGTGGACTTCAACGCGAAATGAGCACTCGAGCAACTCTCGAAGCCCATGGCTCAGGTCGGCCAGGCGCATGATTCTCTGATGCCTCCTAGCAAACTACTGAACAGGACTACTATTTAATTCACCATTTTGTCTTGTCAAGGACGTTTGGTCGGCTTTCTTTGACGAGCAGTTCAAACAAACGATTCTTTGTCCCATTTAAACCCCAGAAGAGTTAAAAAAATAAGATTTCGGTGATATTAATATTAAATGATGTTTCGTGTCGGGCACGAATACAGTGCATCCTCAGGATCAGAAGGAGAAGAGAAAAGTTGGATTTGTCGAAGTTCAAGGTATAGATCAGGGTTTTAGGCAAGGTGAAGGGTAATGTTACGCATGATAAGAGGAATCAGAATAATGGAATTTTAATTAATTAAGTTTTCACTATTCCAGATTACATTTTTTACTTGAAAATTAAATGGCTAGTGCAAACTATTGTGAAAATTTTACATTGGATAATTTTTTTTCAAAATAATATTTACTTAATATAAAACTTGTATCACGACATTTTTTTCAAACAGACATTTGCTTCCGAACTTAGTTATCAAGAACGTTCTGTAAGGATGGAGAGAGAATGGATTATTAGAACGGATTATTTCATTGGTGTTTCCGCGCGCGTCCACGTCTGAGGTCATTAGTCCCGTAAATGCGGCGCACTTATTTAATTGCGGGGGGGGGGAGGATTCCCGTTGGATGATGAGATCCGTTTCCGACTTTTACGGCGGCGTACAGGTTTTCCCCAACTAGGTATCTCCCACCGGAAGGGCACAGTCCAAGCAGCGACAAGCTCTAAGTTCCCGAGCATGCGGTCCGTGGCCCGTTTGTTAGGGTACTGCACCGGCATTCATCTGGTGTTGATCGGAGAAATCTCGGTAAATAAACGATCAGAGCAGCCGGCAGCTAGAATTCTCCTCCACATAGCCGCTGAACTCCATCTAGCTATCTAGCTGTGTCGCAAATCCTGCCACCGTCAGGAGTGGAGCCCTAGGGCCTCCCAGTCAAAAGCATTGCAGTGACATTAGTTAATGTCCCGAGCCATTTAGGAAGGTGATATTAGAACAGAAATTAATATACAAATGAATGAATGAATGAATGAATGAATGCCGCAACGTGTGAAGTGTGCAGCTCTCAGCGCAACGAGATGAACACGAGCAGCTAAGTGCCGACTCCAGGATCGCACTCGGGTGTGCGCTCTCGCGGGCACCGGCCTGTGGGTGCAAGTGTTACCCATTTCCTTCTAGCGGTCGTTTTCTATGCAAATCGGTGAGAGAAATCGAGAGTGATACGCCAAACGCAGCGGGCGAACAATGCCCGGAACAAGAGCAGAAGAGCAGCGCAACACTCGCCATTTGCCTAATTCCGCGGGCGTCCGCTTGACGGGACCATCACCTTCCGGACACACTCGCGTATTCCACGCGAAAGAATGTCAGGAAGAGAAGTTCTGAATCGGCAGCGAAGATTAAAATCTAAGTGATTTTACGGTATTTCACGATGTGTGTTTGATGGAATAAGTTGATCCGAATGAAGGAAGGAAAGCGATTAATGTTAAATTTGGAAGACGATGTGTTAATTTTTTCATGGAAATGATTACAGATATTAAACGTGCTTTTTGCCATCTGAATTAGTATTGAAGGTAGAAATATAAATGGCTATTCATTACTTTGCCAAATCGATGTTGAACAAAAACATCAAATGCAATTCAGCTTTCATTGTTTTCGATTGCTACGTACAGAATTTTGAAGTTTGAATCTTTGGGAACTGAAATATTTAGGATTTGTCTAGGCTAACAAAATTTAACGCATTTTATTTTGAAAATAAATGTCTATAAAATACTTTTCTAAGGTACATGACTGACTAAGGAAAACTACTTTTCTAGGTACATGACTGCTACGAGTTTGGCGTTTTGGGCTGACGTAGATATGATACTCATTATCATCACTGGTGCAAAAAACTCGGGAAGAGCCATTATTAACACTCAAATTCAATGAAGTTGTCATGATATCTTTATTTTCGAAGCCAATCTGAAAACAAAGATAGCATGACACATCATACTTTCATTGTATTGAATGAAAGCTATTAAAACATGTAACAACTTCATGAGTCAGGTTTTATATAGTCAGTTGCCTTCCTAAAGTTATAGAGAAATACGTGGTCATCGTATTGCTTACAACATTTTTGAAGACCGTGGTGAGAAATAAAACCAGACAGACGGGTTGACAGTATATTACTTCATTTGTATACTTTAATGATTTCACCAATAATAATTTCTACTTCCGATGTCAATTTTATTTCTAGATTCTCGAATAAAGGAAGTTTTACAAAGTGGCTTTTATAAAAAAAAATATATTACGATGCAAAATGAACATATCTGCTGGACAACAACAGTTTGAACCTTTGGTTCTTGTCTCCGAGCCAAGAATATTCCCATTTTCCTAACCGAACTTTCATCTTTTTGGTACTATTCCTCTGTGCAAAGTGCCCTAACCCTTCTTACACGAACAACCGTAGTCATCACTGAAGTTTCTCCTTTCCCTTTCTGCTTTTCCCCCGCTTCACCTACTTATCGCCATAGTTTGTCCAAACATCGGTTCCTTTCATCCGCAACAATCGTGGGTAGACAAAGGCGTTTAGTCAGCGCGCGGAGGTAGCGCGTCGTGGAAGCAAGGTGCGAACGACGCCTTACAATGGGCGGCGTGGCTTGGGCGGCGGCCAGCGAAAGGCGACGCGGGCGGGACATGCGTCGGCAGACGGCGACGGACAGTGCTTGATGATGAACGAATACCGGAAGCACTTGGAGAACATGAAGTTGGTATAACTAAAGAATTTTGGTTTCGAATACATCGCAATTTCAAAAGTATCTCATAAGATACCATATATATATATATATATATATATATATATATATATATATATAGAGAGAGAGAGAGAGAGAGAGAGAGAGAGAGAGATTTAATAAGAAAATTGAAGACAAGATTCTAAACAATAACGTGGAGTTGCATATAATGACCATACATCAAATATAGGCTACAAACTAATATGAATATTATTTTAGACCATCTATAAAATTGTTTTTGAACGGAAATTGAGGCGAAGTAAATTAGTTTTGTTAATTATAATTAAGTATGTTTCTCCTAACATTTTAGAGTATCTTAAAAATAAACTGAATGAACAATCTTTAACAGAATACATATATTATACATGAATTAATATTTGAGACCAAAAAGAAAATCCGCTTAGTTGTTTTCTTTTAATTGCATTTTATACTTTCTTTTAACAAGGTTAGATTCCACAATTTGAATTTTAAAAATGTGATAAAAAATGGAATTTCTAAAATCTTATAAAACATTTATAACAATCCATTCAAAGCCAAATCTATTCATAGATTTTTGTAAGCACTTGCCTATGAAGAATCGAGAAGTTGACATATTCATACTACTTCGCAAATCTTAACATCCGTGAAAACTACTTGAAATCGCATTGGGAACGCCGCTTTTAAATTTCGATTTCCCCCTTTTCTTTCTTTTATTTTCCTCTGAATTGCCAAGCAACTTCTTTGACGCACAGGTGAATCGGGGAGGGGGAGAGGGGCGGGAGAGGGGGAAGGCGGCGGGTGCCGAGAAAGAAAGTCGGATGAGTGACGGGTTCGCGCAGGAACCACGAAAACGCACGAGCGATCGCCGCGCCCGGCCTGGCCTATATCCTGCGGACGCTCGCTCCGCCGTCGCTTTCAACGCGCACGCGATGACGGACGAGCGAGCTGGTTTACGTCTCCGCTCCTCCTTTCTCTTTTGTTCGCTCGGTATTCGCTTCGATCCCCTGGACGGTGCGTGGGTCGCTCAGTGAAAAATGTCGCGTTGGCACCTGCTTCACCATCAGTCAGTGATTGGGCGGTATTTGCTTTTCTATTGTCGAATATTGGTTCTCTTTTCATCCTTCTATCTGCTGTAACCGTCACTCAAAATCCACATGCATGTTCTCGCTCAATTCGAACAATCAATGCGCGTTTTGAAGTTTCACTGCGTAATATTTTGGCTCTCGTCACATAACATTAAGGAATAACAGGAATAGGAAATACATTATTGGAATCTTATTCATCTCATTTTTATGTCACGTATCTCTTTTGCCCTTCAAATTTTATTTTCCGCCGTTGGATATTTTAATCCAACTAGATGGGAAAATGCTGTGCAAATGATGGGCAAATGATGGGTAAATGACGGGCAAATCCAACAAGATGGAATCGGCTAGATGGACAAATGCTCTGTGTTAGGTTTGTGGGATCGAATTCCGAGCAATTCATAAATGTTTTCATGTTGTGATTGTGGTATAGGAGCGTGAGTATCCACAAAATATTCCATCCAATTATTATATCACAATTCATTATTTGTAATTTATCAACTGACCAAGGGGTAGCAACTGCCCAAAGCCGCAGGTACCAGCTTCTTGCACTTGGTCACAACCATTCCAGCAGGAATAGGGCACTAGAAAAAAATGCCTCCATATTCCATTTAATGTTTCATCTAAACTCCAACCTCTTACGTGTCTTCTCCACTCTACCATTTGCTCTTTTTTTCCCTCTCATTCCTTCATCCAACTCGTCGTGAGCGTGACAGGTGCCATCGGGTGAGCAGTCGTCTGCTCGGTATTCCACAGCGTTGCTGCGTTTCTGGGTTTGTGGAAGCCGGCGGCGGGCGCGCCTGCCCGCCCATTCCTTTGCTCGGCACGCGACCGGGCCGCCCTGCGTGTGGGTCACTCAGCCGCCCGCACTCGCACGCGCTCGCGGGCGTCTCTTCCTTTCGTTGCTGCGCCGCCCGCTTGGCACCGCGAGCGCTTGCATTCCGCGTGCGAAAGCGAGGAAAAGTTGAGGAGCGCGTGGCGCGCAAGGGCGCCGGCTGGGCCACGCACGCGACGCCGAGCGCCTGCAGGGCACGCGGTCGTTGGTTAGTTAGGTTAGTGATTCCGGGCACGTCAACAGCTTAGATCATAGGTCCCGTTAGTGTAGTGCATGTTTTTTTTCTCGAGAGATGGCGGTGATCTTCCCCCGCTGGATGTCGAGATCCGGCGCCGACCTACCGTCGGCTAGTGGGGTTTCCCCCTAACCAGGACTCTCCAACCAGCGGGGCACCGCCCCAGCTGGGACAAGCTCTAAGCTCCAGACCGGTTTCCCAGAATATGTGGTAGTTTGGTGCAGGTTAGTGAAAGCGTGTGTGTGTAAGGGGAGAGGATGGGACAAGGAAGAGGAAGGAAAGATCGCACGCGGTCCATGGCAAGTTTGTTACGGCAGTGTTCTGGCATTCGCCTGATGTTCTCCGGAGAAAAAAAACACGGAAAACTACCGATCAGAGCAGCCGAACGCTAGAATTCTCCTCCAGACAGCGACAGAATTCGACCTAGCTGAAAACCTAGTGTTGAAAAACCTGCCGCCGTCGGCACTCGAACCAAGGACCTCTCGGTCAGAGAAGCTGCAGTTACATCAGTTGATACACTGAGCTACCGCTCCCGGTGCACACGGTCGTCCGCACGCCGGCTGACCTACACACACGCCCGTTCGCTCGCTCAGAGGATTGGTCGTTTAGGCATGCTTCTGTTCGCTCATTCGGCTCAACCCCCACCCAACCCTCGCGTACGCCCGTTCGCTTACTCGCTCGGTCAGAGGGATGATCGCTTACGCACGCTCCTGTACACTGATGCAACTACCCTTCTACCCACATATCTATACCACATGTCGTGTCATGTCAGATCGCTCATAGAAGCGCCTGTTTGTTCACTCGTCGGCATGCTTATCTCGCCCACTTCACTCGGTCACTTCATCATCGTTCCACTCATTCATCTGTTCACTCATTCATCTGTTCACTCATTCATCTGTTCACTCAACCCATACGTACGTACGCATGTTAGCTTACTCGCCTGATCAGCTGTGTGATCATCTTCGAGTCCGTTCGCCTGTTCGCTCACTCGACCTCGTGATCATCTGTTGGACCCGTCCACTCGGAGAGGCGTTCGCTCACTCACAGTGCTGATCGCTTAAGCACGCCCCTATTCACTCATTCACCCACCCAACTATCCACATGTCCTGTCAGTAGTCCGATCGTTCAAAGATGCGCCTCTTCTCTCACTTGTCGGCGTGCTAATCTGTTCGCTCGTTCACCCGCCCACCCATCCACCTCTCCACTCACTCGCTCTTTCAGAGGGCTGCTCGCCTAGACATGCTCCAGGTCGTTCATCCACTCACACGCACGTAGGCACGTTCGTTGATACACCTGCTGTCCACCCACCTCTCCTATCAGTAGTCTGATCGCCCAGCCAAATGTCCTTTCGCCCACATGTTCGGGAGCTCACCGGTGCGTTTATTTTCATGCCCACCCACCCGCACGCCCGTTCACCTGCTGCCCATCCACCCACAGACTTGTTCGTCCTCTCACTCCCACGTCAGCTCCCCCATTCACAGATTGTTCGCTCATTCGCCCGCCCACCCAGCTGACCAATCCTTCGTGTTCCCTTTCGCTCACTCGCCACCCGATTTTGGACTTCGGTGGGAAAACGGTTAGCGTATTGGGCTGTTATACCCAAGTTTGCGGGTTGAAACGCGATCGAATCCGTAAATTCTTAAGGGCAAAGAAAACTACTTTGTACGCCTTCCTTGGATGAGGAAGTAAAACTGGCAGTACCATGTAGATTTACTGCATGTAAACAATCATGAAGCCTACAAGAAGCCTCTGATCTAAAATGATTCATCGCCCGATTGATTTATTCTTTCTCCGCTAAATGGTGAAAGGAGCGTCACGGAATTCGCGTGGTTAGACGGAAGAGGAGGCCAAATGGACTGAGTGTCTTCACGTAAAATAAAGCATAATTGAATTGAATTGATCGTTTGTTCATCAACTCAATCGCCCCTTCGCTTTTTTCGACTCACCCCTCCTGATGTCTCATTCACCTTATTACCTACTCACTCATCTACAAGTCAGTCTGCCATTTATTCATCCCTCTCATTTGTTTGCTCAGTCGCCATCCGCCTGTTTGCTCAACTATTCGCCCCCTCGCCCGCTCACTGAATTTCTTTAAATACCAAATCAATATTCAATAATGCGTAAAAGTACGTGCATATTGTGGTACGCAACAATGTTGCTCAATAAGCAAAGAAAGGTTGAAGATACTAATGAACTGGTACGTGAAGATATGAGTAAAAACTAATCGACCAATAAAGAAAATGAAGATACTGGAGGATTTATTAAGCAAGAAGATGGTGAAGTTATGAAAGTATGAGCTAACGAATACGAGTTCTGACACAAAATTATGTTCATAATTCACAAGAATTAGAGTGAGTTTAATTATGAATAAAATCACACATGGATATTGTTCGGTATCCAATGTAATAAAATAATTCTTATACTGTAATAGAAATACAAGTACGGAAATATAAGAAAGTGATTTACACAATGCGGGATATTAGTAACGACACTCCACAACTTACCTAGCACACTTTAGAGTGTAATACTGTTTCAACGTCTTCATGCCGTTAGCACACAAAAGTCCTTCGGAGACCACACGTTAGAGCACCACAACTAAACCCGAACACGACATCCACCATAAACAAACGCCGCGAGCAGCCTTCGCTACCTGTACTTGCAGTCACGCAATAATTCACAACGACGCGCGCGGGCCAGACGTTGCTCGGCGCCTCCCCTCCTCTCTTTCCTTCCCCGCCCCGCCCCCCGCCCGTGTCGCCAGCTGCGGCGCCCCGCACGCGCCCCGCGCCCGCTTTGTTGGTCGAATGCGCCAGCAAGGCGTCGTGGCGCCACCGTCGCCCGCCCGCGACCTCAACGCCGACGCCGAAGCCTCGCGATAACCGGTGGAGTAATCGCAAGCCGACAAGGGTATCGCCAGGTAGTTTACTGGAAATATATGGTTATGTAACCAAAGAGAGGGGGGGTGCTTATTTGAATTTTCTGATAATTTTTGGAATATTTTTGTAATGAATTCTTTGCTGCGTAAATGGTGAGATCTTCTAGAAATCTTCTCTAATGCAACTAGGTAATGATATTGGTACTTTATAATATGTATTCATTAATGACATACACACAATGCTACAATATATTGCATAATTAGTTTATATAAGCTTATATTTATTGATGCCACTGGTCGAGTGACAGCCACACAACTATATACTAGTATATTTGATAGAGAGCAGAACATTCGCTACAGTGCCTGTCATAATCGTGAATTAAAGCATTTTTTTAATAAAATACATTATCTTTTTTTTCATATCGCATTTTTTTCTGTCAATAATTTGTGTAAACATGATGTTCATGTCTTGTTAAATTAACAATTCTATATTCACAGTTTACTCTGACGTGCGCCTCCAGCCTTGAAACAGTGAGGCCGCCATTCTAGTCGCGAGTGCGAATGGAATTCGTCTTTGTTTCTGCCGAAGATGTGGTGTGTTTTGATCGCTACAGAGTTCGACGCATATGCACGAATGTACATATCAGCTACTCGACTTTATTTCTGTGTTGTTGTTTTTTTCACGTTAACCACCTGAAAATTTTGCAAGGGCAATGATTAGGCTTAAGAATTTACACGGTTTGGCTGCGTTCGTGAAGTCACATTTTCGATTTATAAGATCTTCAAGGAAATAAGGCGAATAAACGGGCTCCTAACCTCTCTTTTTGGCTGTTAAATTGCGTTATTATTTCCGATTAATTTCATTTGGTCACACAACTGTGAACAGGACTGGATTCTAGTAATTCTCTCCACGTTCCCACACTATTTCCAATTGTGTCAACCACACATCATAACCACACACTGAATTACAGTGTTTCTTTTACGACGATGTCCTCCACCTAATCTAAAATCCGAACCTCATGTCTCACTACATCATAGTTTCGAATCAATTTCCCATGCCAGAATGCAAATATTCACAGGGGGTCCAAAAAATGTATACATTCCATCAGCAGTTCACCGGCATCGACGTTGTTTAGCTTCTAGTGAGGTCACTTTGAACACACATAATCGTAAGAACATGTAACAAAACATTCAGCTGAAATAGCAAGCAAGAACCATAGCCGCATGTCTCCCTACTCCAAATATACGTCAACTGAGTGTGAACATTTTCGTAACCCCTCTATACTGTTAAGAGATATACACTTATGTTTTCACTAAAGAGGCAGTATCAGAATCCGCCTGCTTTTACCAACCCATTCATAACGGCCGCTCGTTTGCGAGGAGTACAAAGCCATTCCCTTCCCTCCGCTGGGCGCGGCCTCGGCTGCTTCGCCGGAGGAAGCCAACCGTCAGCTGCAGCTGGCGGCGCAGGCTGTGTCAACGGCGCGCGCCCTCTCGCGGCAGCTGTTGCACGCACCTGCCGCGTGCGCACGCGGCGGCGGCGGACGTCACGTGGATGTGGATGTGGAAGCGGCGGAGGAAGCTGCGTCACGGACGGGAAGTGGCGGAAATCTACGCAGGAACCGGGAATCTGGGATGGGAAAGGGATGTTTGAGATGCGAGGAAACGGACGCAATGGTACAGGGATAAAGTTACAGTGAAAGAAATACGAGGGGACGAAAGGAGAATGGATGAAGTGAGAATCCAGCATGCAAGCTAGGGTGCGGGCGAGGGTGAAAACGCACTTTGGAACAAAAGATTAATTAGAGAAGACAGCTGAGCAGTGATGTCCATCGCCTCGTGATCTTCAGAACCAACGGTCTTGCTCTCATCCCCGTTCACGACTTTGTGTAGGACATAGCTCGTGACACGTTCTCTTGCACGTGGAGATGAGAGCAGACGACAACAGGGGCGAGAGCCCTGCCACGAGCTATGCCCTGGACAAAGTCGAGAGCGGGGGTGAGAGCAAGTCCGTTGGCCCTGAAGAGATTGGTTTGAGAGAGGCGACAAAAGCGTAAATGCAAGAGGAGGAAAGGGAGGGCACTGGAGCCTGAATAATAGAGAGTGCTAGAAAAGAAACGGGTGAAATACAGGAGTATGTTCGACAATGCACCTAGGAGCATAATGGTCGTAGATTGGGGGTGTGATCGCTGGGACTCAACCGGTGGGCAACGAGCGAACCAACGAAGTGACCGGAAAAACGAACCAACGAAATAATGACATGGGAACGATTACAGAGCAATGACACGGAGAGGAAAGATGGAGAGATGGAGACAATGGAGATAATACTTCTTAACTCAGAAATGGGGAAAGATCGCTTCACTGACAGGCCGAAGGAGGCGGCAGCAGGGACACCTGCGTTTTATCGGAGGAGGATGTAGATTCTGTGATAAACTGCGCAATTCGTACAAGATCGATGTTTCTAGTATATCGTTGACACGATGCGGCAGAGAAAGCATAGTGTAAACGCACTTGCTGCATGAAAAAGAAGCTCGGCTGCGTTGCGAGTTAACATGGCCATTTTATCATAGAATATTGGGACGTTATTTGTATTCGTCGCGTGGTTAATTTATGTTGGCTCATGAAGGTACACAACCGGTTGAACATGCAGTCGATGGTCAGGGTTAGGCTCTTGCCTGCGAAGATGACCTCGTGTTTATGTCCGGTTCATGCAAAGATATTATCACGTTATGAAATGTGAAAGCTTTAGAGAACACTACGCTTTCGTATTTTCTTGGTGTGCCATAAATCGATTCTTCTGTCCCCAAACATTTTCTTCATTCTCGGATATACGCAAGCACGTGCAAGAGTAGGTCGTAGAAAATATCAACTGTCTTATAAACACGTGTGTGTTACAAGTAGAAAGATGAATGTATGGGTCTGACGTAATTGACCAATTTTAAGTACAGCATTAGTATGACCTATGGTCATCACAGACGAGACCAAACAAAATAAAATAAAAAAGTGCTTTCTAGAAGATACAAGTATTTAAGCACGCTCTGAGAATCCTGTTGCATTTCGTGGAATTTTTACAAATTGGAGGTGTGTGGATAAATCATTCGTCCTACTATAATGTGCTCTTTAATTTTTAAACACGGATTTGAGCTGCCTTTCAGAAAATACTAAAGAGCAATTAGGGTCCACCAAAAGATCGTGCGCTGGTGGTTATTATGAAAGAGAAATTCCAGTAACCCGCATCGTATTGATTGAAATGAACTGCTTCAAATTGTGCATTGGACTGTAACATGGCTTCGTGCGAGTCAAACGATGGCTGTGGATGGGTACTTTCGGCTGTTCTTTCCTATTTTTTAAAGAGGGTACAAAGACCCTTAGAAAAATCTCATTCCGCGAGTTCTCCTCTTTGTGAATTCGAATCGAATCATCTAGATGTACGTGTTTTCTCCGATCAGCTTAAGCACTAATATTCACTTCTACTAGAGTCTGATCAGTTTCTACCTAAGGCAAGAGCATTGCCTTATCCCAGAACACTTGTTTTGAAATCGGTCGGTATTAGTTGGTCTAACCTCAAAATGTAATTTGAGATAAGATGTTACAGCAAAGCATTGTTCTATTTACTGTCCTTTACATTACATTATGGTCGAACCTCAATTGTTTGTACTCCTTGGTCAATATTTTTCGAGACAAATGAATGCATAATTGATAAGTTCATTTATTTCTTCATTTCTCCGCATTAAATTTGCAAAAGCCGTGTAGCAGATAATGCATTATGATATCACTTATAAGAACCTCAATTTGTCACTACTGATAAATGAATAAGAGGTACGTAATCTTGAACTTGACATTCCAAGGTTTTCCTTTTATGATGGTTGAAGGAAAATGATAACAAATGACGCAGTGACTTCGTGACAACGTTTTTTCATGAGTTCTAATGCAGTGATGTTTTATCCATAAAATTATAGTGGCTGTTAGCTAAGTACCTACAATTCAATTCATTTCGATCACCGACATTCCATTTCAATTAATTCTGAAGTCCTAAATAGCACGACAATATTTTGGTAATATTAATATTGCCAATATTAATACACAGGTGTAGGACGTTGCTGCCGACCTGGATGGGCGAGGTGGCTAAGAGCGAGTACCGACTCAGCGCTTCGGTCCGAAGGGTCGCGGGTTCGAGTCCCGCCTTGGGCATGGCTGTTTCTTCCTTGACTTTGTGCGTGTTGTCGCGGAGGGCCTCGCGTTCTGCTGACCCCAGATCAGAGGAGCCCGCAAGTGTTTGTCTAGTGTATGGTCGAATATGCGTCCCTTCGGGACGTAAAGGGCAACCGGCTGTCGGCTGGATAAAAGCCCTAGGAAAAAAAAGGACATTGGTGAGGCTGATTCATATATTATATTACACAATACAAAAAGATGGTGATGGAATCCGCTCTCTTCGAAAGAATACTTGAGACGCTACCTACAATCCAACAAAAATGCCACTTCATTTTTTTCACAAATACAGTATTTGACTCAATAACAGATCTTGGCGAAAACATTTTTCTCACATACGACACTGTTTAGAAAACCCTGTGACCCAGAAGGTGACCTACTGTAATCCTTACAATCTGACGCAACCATCAACCACGACCCGAACACTCCTCCTCACGACGCGAGGAGGAGGGGATTCGCGTGATGCGAAATCCACCCAACGCACGCTGGCGCGCGTCGGTGACCCGCGAAAGTTCGCCGCGTCCACCTGCCAGCGGTTCTGTCGCCAGGCCGCGCTCGCAGATGTGCGCGACCTCACGCCTCGCGCGCCGACTGTTACCTGCAAACGCGATGCAACGGGGTTGTGTCAACGGCGCCCCGCGCGCCCATCGTACGCGCTCTGCCAGCGCGTGCGACGACCACGTTTTTCTCGCCGTGACCGAAATCCGTTGAGGCAAAAGTTCGAACGTATCGAAACTAGGATGGTGAGATGTGTGCTACAATCTAACTAGGACTTATTTGGAAAGGAAAAAGGATATTTTATTAAGAATCGCATTGAATTTTAAGTGAGACAAATAGATGAAAATTAAGTAAGCCATTTTCCCCAAATAACTATTATTATTATTATTATTATTATTATTATTATTATTATTATTATTATTATTATTATTATTATTATTATTATTATTATTATTATTATTATTAATACGAATTATGAATAGAAATACAGTTTACGCATTTCAACATTATTAGTATTCTTATTTACACGACTGTATATGATTATATAACTTGCAGCAAACAAAATATGTGCAAGTAATGCACGAACCCATGTAGTAATACTTATAAAACCCACGAATAAATTACGATGATTAAATGACAATGTGGAATAAATTGATATGAATTAAAAACTGATAAAGGTTTTGTTTCACAACTATAGATGCCATCTAATTTGCCAATGAAAGGCTGCATTAAACTTCAAGAAGAACCTTATGTAGTCAAATTTAATATGCAAAAAATAACTGGGTCCGTGGACATTTCGAAAGTGCAAAGGAAAAAAGAATCACCAGCATTTAGCATAGGACATCTGACACTACAGACCCGAACAACGCTTCACCATCCGATGAATTCTCGCCGCATCCACGACCTGCGTTTCGCATGCGAATGATAAAAGAGCGCGATAGGCCGGGCCGGAGCAAACACGCCTCTTCGGCTCCGTCCTCACATCCTTGCCAGCTAATGGGCGAAGCCGGCCGATTTCTCCTCGCGTTTTTCGCCGCACACCTCGCAAGAACTTTCAAAGACCCTGGATCGCAGAAGCGTTTCAGTGGAACGAGCTGAAAACGCTTCCAACAGAGTGCTCCCCCGAACCTGACATTGTGGACAAAAAAAAAAAGCAACAATCGCTCTTTCTTCGACTCACGAGAACGCAAAAAAAAGAACATTTCTCCATAAATTTGTTTTATCACCCACTGAAGAATGATAATTACGTAAATGACAGCCTATGTAGCAGGGCGGCAGGTGGTTTTATCGCCACAAGTCGAGCAGTCTGGAGGAAATTATTTTGCATACAAGAGAAATCATGTTCCTGAGATGCGTTTCCCCCCGCGTTTTCTCTCGCAAAGAAGACTCCTCCGGGCAATGAAGTGCGCTTCTGGTCGTCATGTTACGCACTCAAGACGCTTCCAGCAAGGAGAGAGAGAGAGAGGTTCTCGCAGGCAGTAGGCATCTTGATGCGCCTTCATTAAGCGTGTGGTCGTATCTCCTTTCGTTTAATGTTCTTGCGTTGGATGCGGCGGGCTGCAGGGTAAACAAAACGTATTGTGTAGCTCTTTCTCCCTTTCAACCGAGGAATTGATGACGGTACGAATCTCGTTAACCGTTTGAAATCTTGTTCTTTAGAGTGAGGGTAAGGTAATGTGTGGAAGTGTACGAGAAAGTGACAATCTATTCGAAAATGAATTGGTTGGGATCTTTCCTGAAGATTGCCGCCAAAGATATATTCTCTTTATAACAACAGTGATAAACAATACTGCTTTCCTACGTTCTAAAATCACCTGTAACATTCTTCTCACCTGTAACAACCAACTCTTCATTAGACGCCTTAAGTAGAGTAGTCGGTAAGAAGGGCGTGCGTCCAATCTCATATAAGGCATCGGTATTTTCATCATGTGCTTGTGGTAATGTAGCAATTTCGCGTAGTTCATTGTATCTCATTCTCCACTGCTAAATCACTCATGATTTCTCTTTGTCTGTATTTAGGAGTACGGTTCTAAGATGGTTTCCTCGGAGTATGTAGAAACACAGTAAACCGAGATGGCCTACGGGCTTGCACGGTTCGGCGCTGGGTGAGCAGGCGGAGCTTACTAATAGACTTTCATATAGAGACACCCGTTCAATGCGGTGCGACCTACGAAAGCATTCAGTAACCTGTAAATGGCGGTGTGAAAATGCCATAAAATGCAGGCAAGACTACAAGAAAAGTGGCATGTAAAATTGTGAAAACAAGATGTACTGAAATTGAAGTAAAGCAATCCTTCAAACTTAACCTAATCAAACATTTCATTCACTAGTTAACAGTATTCTTATCATTTCAAATAATACTTGAAGTCATATGGGTCTCTGCTGTATGAAAATTTGTTGACTGAATTTCCAAACCTTGAGAGTTTAAAAAAAATCTACTCATATTCGCGGCATTGTGTACAACTTGTCCATGTATTGGAAGAATGGAAGACGCGAAAAATAAAAATACATACGTTTCGAATTAAGGAACGTAAAAATTACAAGCCTCTTCGAGTGAAAAAATAAATTTTTCTCGTTGACTCTAGTATGTTTGAAACAGAATTGAAGCATTTAATCTGCACCAAGATAACAAAATTTGAAAATATATTTCATAAGAAGAATTCTGATTAACTCGGCGTACACTTTTACAAGAACACACTACAAAATACTATTACTTTTTTGCCACTATAGACAACGTTGCAAGGATAAATTCCGCAATCCACATTTCACAGCCCAAATCACGTTTTCCCCAACACAAATTGTGAACTCTACCTTCTCAGTATGTTTTAATTCAGATCCGAAATTCACAACCTAAAGGTGTAAGCAACCGCCACACCTGCACGTGCGGCGGTGAATACTGGATAAGGTCCTCGAAAAACCACGCGTCGTGTGACAAAGCCGCCGGGCACTCCGCCGCCATGGCAGGCGAATCGCTTTCGTTGTTACTCAAGAGGAACCCCGGAGGTGGCGACGGCAGGTTTCCCAGGAGCTTCTACGCGGTGGCGGCACCAGCGGCGGCGACGGCGGCTGCGCTGCCGCGGGCTTCGAATACAAAACAGAAGTTTCCGTGCCAGTGGGCGGCGGCGCGGCCGGGCGCTCCGAGCGACCTCCCCGCGGCCGGCTCCCAGCGGAGAAACCCGCGTTCCCAGGCGGCTGCTGGCGGTGGCGGTGGTAGCACTGGCGGTGGCAATGGAGGTGGCGACGGCGGTGGTGGTAGCAATCGGTGGCAATTGTGGTGGCGGTGGCGGTGATGACAATGGTGGTGGTGGGGGGTGATGGTGGAGGGGTGGTGGAGGTGGTGGTGGTAGTATTAGTGGTGTTAGTGGGGGTGGTGGTAGTGGTAGTGGTGGTGGTGGTAGTGGTAGTGGTGGTAGTGGTAGTGGTAGTGGTAGTGGTGGCGGTGATCGAAGTGGTAGCGGTGGAGGCGGTGGCGGTGGAGGCCTAGAGGCGAAGGCGGAGGCGGAGGCGGCTACGACGCGAGGGGTAACAGACTCACAACTGAAAAGCGGTTGCCTCAAAGTATATGGTACCCGGCAGAGAGGGACGTGTGCGATTCTCATTTCTTTAATTGCACTGGAAATCCAAGAAGCTGGTCGTTGATTCTCTTCGCGCAACCATAAGGGATAAGATACTATAATAAGAAAACCATTATGAGACAAATAGGACTCCCAATTCTACGTGTTCATTTTGTCTATTCGAATTTAAGTTATCACAAGAATAAGGAAATCGTGCGTTGCGATCCCAATCGTAAAAAGGGAAAGAAAGGCTAGAGTTAAAATAATAGCAAAATAGTTATGATAAAAAAACAAAGAGTTTAGTTCTTTCCAGTGATTGCGAAGTGCCTGGGCATCTTTATGTCCGAGAAAGCGACACACGTATCTATTCAAGTTTCTATGTGTGTACATTCTAGAAATACCAAGTAAGGCAGCTTGTAGAAACAAATACCAAGAAGGCATAAGAGATCTCAACGCGCGAGTAAGAAAGAAACACGTCTACGCGACAAATAGTTGAAGACAAATTAGTTTCCTTCTAGCATTTCAATTAATGGAAATGTAGTGATAAAATAATGAGATATATTCTTTATCTCACGAAATGCACTAATTATCGTCATTCGCGTTTCTTTTAAGATAATTTGGAAATAATGTGTAATATCTTCTCGAAAACATTTTTTCGTTATCCAAGCCCAACACATTTTTTAAAAAATAACAAGACAAAACAAAACCCACCGGGCCATTAGAATTGATCGCGCAATTGCAAGACTTACAAATTCAATTTGCAAAAAGAGACAAGTTGTATATCATTGATTGTATGATCAATCATTTCAGACGAAGATATCTCACGTAAAATATTCATACGATATATCACTGCGATACTGCAAGTCCACTAATTGACCCTTCCACTCCTACCTTTTCCCCACAAAGTTGCAATTTTATTTCCTCTCCAACAACTTCCAGACTCCACTTTCAAGTTTCTTCATCTCGTCCTTCCACAGCAGTTTCTCTGCGAACTCAACCTTCTGGCCGTTGGGTGAAGCGAACCTTTTCTCCCGCAACAGTGTGCCGGCGCACGTATTCTCGCCAATTTTCCTTTTCTATGATTACCCTTCATTTCTTTAGGTGACTCGTTAGTTTCTACAATTTCGCCGGGCGCTCGCCGGTTTCCGAGGTGCCATTGCGAAGAACGCCGCCGCCGCCGCCACGGAGGCTTTCGCTCCAATTGCGGGAGCGAAAACAGGCGAACGACGGCGGGCGCGGAGGGGATGACGCGTTCGCGGGCGTTGGCGTTTCCCTTGCGGTTTACCCCAACCGCTCCTTCTAACCGCAAACAATGGCGGCGGAGGAAGCTCTTCCCAGTTTCGGGCGCAGATCGGTTTTGTACGGGGAGCTGCTTGGGACTGGAAGCAGTGTTCGTACCAAGCGAAGTTTTACGACACTAGCGTGTCAGCTAAGTCGAATTCAGTCGCTCTCTAGAGGACAATTGTAATGGCCGGCTGCTCTGGTCGGTAGTTTTCTGTGATTGCTCCGATCAACGCCTGGCGAATGTCGGAGTAGTACCCTAAGAAACGGGCCACGGATCACGCGCGATCATTCCTTCCTCTTCCTTGTTCTATCCTATTCCCTTAGACACACACACTAACACTAACATGCACTACACTTATATATATGCCGGGAGATCAGTCGGGGGCTTAGAGCTTGTTCTGGCTGGGGCAGTGCCCCGCTGGTGGGACAGTCCTGGTTAAGGGGAAACCCTACTAGGCGACGGTAGATCGGCGCCGGATCTCGCCATCCAGTGGAGGAAGATGACTGCCATATCCAGAGGAAAAATATACACTACACCAACGGGATTAACGATTTCCGTAGTTGACGCGCCCGGAATCACTAACAACCAACAAACGGAGCGAAGTGACACAGGGCGTGTCGTACTGGCGTCGCATTCCCCGGTTCAGTCCTCATGCCGGGCATCTTGGCCGAGGTTTCGTGGCTTCCCTCGGTCATCCAGGCGAATGCTGGGATGGTTCTACTCAAAGGCCACGGCCTCGAAACCGGCGTCGCTAACCGAATTCGTTAACTACAACATGAAGGTGAAGTGAATTCGAAACATCGCGGGATCCTGGTTGGGCCACCGAGTAGCAACTCCAGGATCTAACGGCGCCGAAGCCAATTGCCCTTTATGGCGCATATAATGGCTGAATACAAATACGTGATCGTAGGTTTTTAAAATACTGTTGGATTTTTAATTCCCACTCACAACATGGCAAGCATATGACAAAACATTACAATTCGAAATGAGATTAAACTAACTATTAATTAAAAGAATGGCAAAATTTAAAACAATGTCCGTTACAACAAGATCTCCAGAGACGTGTGGATCAAAGTAAATATGTAATACAAGTTCAGATTCATCAAAAATCGCAGTTTTAAGATGGATCGCAAATTAAAATAAAAATGTTAAACGGGTGGGAATAGTTAGGTATAAATAATTTTAAAAAACGTACAGCTGACTTGGAGTGAACCTAGTAGTCTTTAATTAATAATCAATGGACAAAAAAATATTTATAAAGTAAGCCAAAAGAGCCTTTAATTTTTGTTTTGAAGAATTTTTGTCTGAAAGACAGGAATAATGCTTTAATGTTTTCACGGCGTAAAATATATATTTATACACGATCAAACTTTTTTATTTCCCATTAAAAACATGTACGCAAGGGAAAGAAAAACATCCTCACGCGAATTTGGGAAATTTACATATCCCGCCTGAACCTCACCTGGTAGGAACTCATTTGGCATGCTAACGAGTTGCACGCACAAACATGCCCATTTGAAGGAAATCGGCCTATCTTCCGATTGCTCATCCCGCCAGCACGCTCGCCTGCGGGCGGGCGCGTCGGCCTTGGCAATGTCCCGCGCGGCAGATGCGCAGCTGCAGCGGCGCATGCGGGCGATTGCGACACCGCCACGCCCCCCGCGACACGCGCATGCGCAAGCGCGCCCGCCCGGCGCAATACTCGAAGGACGTGATCCGATGGGGCGTGACGGGAAATGGGGATGAGGATGCAGGGAGCGGAGGCAGGACGAACGTGAGAAAATGGTAATGACTGTTCAAGACAAATATTATGGAGGTTGTGAGTAATGTGGAGATCGTGGATGTGGGTGTGTCAAAATGTGGAGACCGGGAAATTGGGAATGTGTTAAATGAACTTCGAAACCCTTCATTCTTCGCGGATTAACAACTTTTTACCTTCTCATTACCTACCTCTAATATTGTCGACTAAATTTGATTTTACCTGGTCACTAGTGTAACCACGGATGATGATTTAGATAGTCGCCACGATTACAATTTATTTTAAAATCACTTCGAAGTAATTGATAAAATCATTTCTATCAGATATCTACAAAATGTCTGGCATATATTTTCAGAATGCATTATCCACCATGTTTTTAGATGATATGATCAACGAAACAGTAGATAAGCAAAAGCCAAGAACGCAATCACTTGCTCATCTCTTCCCAACCGATTTAGGACTGAGCGTGTGGAAGAAAGTAAAGTTAACAGAAGGAAAGGAAGAAAAAAATCAGAAGAAATTAAACCATTTAGAAGAAAATGAAGGAATGAGTTGAAAACGAAGGAGTAAAACGGAAAGGAAAAAGAAGGATCGAGGAATCAACAAGAAGAGCAAAAACTTGAGATGAAGAATAAAATGAATAATAGGAAAAAGAAGAAAATTAAAGGGAAGGAAATTAAGAATGGAAAAAACTGAAGAAAGGAAGATATAAAGGGCACAAGGTGACGAAGGGAAGGACAATGAAGAAAGGGAGGAAAATGTGACGAAAAGAAAGGTTTAAGCCCAGACGCCATGAAAGGGGAAGCAAAAGAACAGAAATAA